>JABUQX010131891.1:22500-25148 GCA_015478945.1 Trachelipus rathkii
CGAATGAATGTGGTTGGCAAATTATGAGTTAAAGAATGATGTCCATGTTTCTTTCAAAGGCGAGTTAGTGAAAAACTTTCTACGCGCTCGAAACCTTGCCCATAATATATAATATATGATATATATATATATATATATATATATAATATATATTATTATATATATATATATTATTATATTATATATATATATAATATATATATAATATTATATATTTATATATATATTATCGGCCCGTAGCCAGGAATTTTTTTCGGGCGGGGCTTGCGACCTTTCGCAAGTGGTTCTATTTCAAATGAATTAATAAATAAAAATTTAAACAAGTGTAAATAAACTAACATCTAATATATAAATATTGAATGTATATATATAATATATATATATATATGTATAATATATATAATTATATATATATATATATACATATATATTATATATATTAATATATATATATATATAATATATATATATATATTATATATATATATATATATATATATATATATATATATATATATATAAATGATATATATCTATATAATATATATATATATTATATATTATATATATATATATATATTATATATATTATCTATATATACTATATATATATATATACTAATATTAGAAATATATTTAATATATAATAAATATATATACTATATATATATAATAATATTATATATATATATATGATAATATATATAATATTATATTATATATAATATATATATATATATATAATATATATATATATATAATATATATATATATTTACTATATATATATATATATATATTGAAATAATTTGTAATAATATTATAAATATATATATATATATATATATATATATATTATATAATATATTATATATATTATATTATATAATATAATATATATATATATATATATATATTATATATATATATATATATTATATATATATATAGGATTATATATATTATATATATAGTATATAGTATATAGTAGTATATATATATTATATATATATATAATATATCTAATATTATTAATTATATTATACTAATATATATTATATATATATATATATAAATTCTCATAAGAACTGTACCCTCGTTTTAAAGTAGGTTAATTTCAGTTTCTTGCTTTTTTGAGCACTGTATCGAAGTGAAGTGTGTGATTGTAGCACTTGGATGGTCATATTGCAGGATGATTAATCGGTTAGAGATATATGTCTCCTATGCGCTCCACTCTAGATCACGCTAGCGTCATATTAGCGTCCGTGATGAGAGCGCTCGTAGACGAGCCTATATAGGATATAACGAGAAGTTGTCATAAGCGCACTGAGTTAGCCGGTGTTTGTGTGCACCAGCAACGGCGGTTGGGAAATTCACGAGGCTGTAAAGATCTTAGCCACGGTCTGAAAGTAGTTTGGTTTTTGTCACTCTCAGCACGCCATTTGCTAACGCGGTCCCTGCCAGGAAGATACACACGTGCTCTCTTTATGTGCGTCTCCTCGTTAGAGGAGTGCTGAGAGACCGGTCGTCTTTTCAAAAGAGGATTGCTTTTTTCAAGAAGTACTATTTTTATAAGTTACAGATTGCACTTTCCTGGTAAAATATACTGAAGTGAAAATGATAGTGGTTTCATGAGAGAGAAATCGATCAGTCAACGAAAAAATCAGATCATCAAATAAAACGGAAGAGAACAGATGCTGTGATATTATTCATGATCTGATGTGGGCCATATTACAGCGTGTTTCTGGAACTTCGTAAGTTTTCTTGGAAATTGTTATTTCATACCTAAGCTGTCGCATTACATTTTTAGCTTGTGTGGATATGGTTTTAAACTCTGTGTCTGCATTTTGGGGTCTATCCTTTTTCGAGAAGTTTGAATAATGTCTTTCACTAAGTTTATTGCACAGACAATGTCCAAATGGACACTCTGTAACTGTTTTGACAAGGAGTAGGTTATTCCAAGAATTTCCTTAAAACGAATATGTTTTTATAAAATTTCAAATTACTTGGATTGAATTCAACAACGGAAGTAGCTTTCTGCTGATAATTCATCCCCGGCCATTCTTTTTTATTTCTTCCAATCGACGCAAGTAATTGGCTCCAGGTCTCTTTAAAAGGAAAACCGCTTCAAGCCGTTTACACCATTGGTCTCGCACATCCTTTTGATCCTCTTGTTATTTTGGTTACTAGAAACTCTTTTATTTTATCTTCCAGAAGTTTTGGGCGCTTCGGACTCGATCGAAAAAAAAGTGCATATTTCAGAGATGAATCCTAAGACGTTTCGAATTGCCTGAATTTTAGAAGAGTCTGAGAGACATAGATTTAAACAATGTGCTACACAATGTGTGTACAGAGCTTTAGGATACTCATTCCGAATAACAGATTGCACTCCTCGGAATTTGCCTCTCATGGAAGAGGCTCCATCATATCCTTGGCCTCTTAAATTTTCGAGTTTTAAACCAAGATAGCCGAGTCTCTCCAAAATTACATTTGCCAATGCTTTCCCTGAGATATCATAAACCGGAACAAATGATAAAAAAAAATCCTCTCTTAAAGTAAAAGGATTTTCATCTTGATCACCACCAATCGGCGTACCTTACCACAAAGTGAACTGTTCTGTTTGGGGAATATCCGTTGTTTCATCAGCTA
>JABUQX010131892.1:0-20000 GCA_015478945.1 Trachelipus rathkii
CCAGTCGTTGAGAAATGCTTGAATGATTCGGCTTTCCCTCCCCACCTAAATCAGTATGAGAGGACCCAACCATTCAGTGTTGTATACATTGAATTCTCCTAAACAGAGTATTTAGTATTTGAGTGAGAAGATATAACAGTCTCGTGAAGAGTAGAGAGATATATCAAAAAAAGGCGTGGAAAAGAAAATCTGTTTAGGAGAACAGTAGCAGGAAACACAAGATTATTGTAGTAGAAGGAAGAAAGATTTTAAGCCACAGAAACTCGAAGTTAGGAGATTCGAAGGTTTTTAGAGACGTGTTACAGGAGTGTTTATGTTTACGATAGGCACATACTCCACCCTTCAGACGGAAATTATGAAATAGTTTAGTTTGACATATTAAACGAGTAAGGATGAATTTCCATGCCATCCTGGGCTCGTAGAACATGACAAAGTTTGGGTTTAGAGTTAAGAGAGGTGGTATTTCCACGGATTCAAGAGTTAGATTTCAAGCCACGGATGTGTAATCGATAGTAAGCCCCGCGCCTGTGCAAATCTCCCATCTTACATGCACATACAGCAACCACAAAACAAACAAGAGACAAAAAAAAAATCGAACAAACGTGAAATCAGGTTAAAATTATTCACACACTCTAAGAAGACCTAAATTTAAAACCGGTAAATGTTAAAAAGAAGTTAAATCGTATTTAACAGGTAAATATGTAAAATATGAAAAATTCATAAAGTTAAAAACGATCTAACGCTCTTTTACCACCCATACAAATACACTGAATAAAAAAAAGTAAGTAAAATTGATTTAAACATTAAAAACCTAAATTTTAAAGTTCAAGGGCCAAATAATAGAAAATCAAATCTTGAAAACACTGTGAAAAAAACTAAAAATTTCCTAAGAAACCCTTTAAAAAGAAAAAATTGGGGGTTAAAAAAAGCCCTTCTATATATATATATATATATATAATATATATATATATATATATATATGTAATATATTATATATTATATATATATATATATATATATAATTATATTTTTATATATATATATATTTATAATTTTTACATTTAACAGGTGATTTTTTTTTTTGCATAATGGGGGAGGCATGAATGGTTAAGAGGGCCCTGCGCGTACCCCACATTGGAGACCACTGCTCTAACCCCATTCTCAAGACTATAAGTAGAATGAACAAAATATACTAGTAATTAAATTGTAATTAAATCAATTAAATTAAAATATTGTGTAAAAACGATAATATAAATTTATTACAATTTATCATTATATTTATTTATTATATTTATTTTAAACCACGGATTTTAGCGCGAAAAGTAGTCTCGATCATTGCTGAAAGGATTATTCAGCTATTGGTTCGCTACTACTTCAATAATGGTATTGGAGGTCACATATATATAATCGCGAAGGCTCTCTGTTATTAAATCTTTACGGCTTTGATGGTGATATACACGGATCCAGTGAGTGATTCTAAGATATAACAAATCAAGAGAGAGTTAAATAACTTTTAATCCCTTGAAATGCATACTGATATTGAAAACTTTACATAAATATCTTTCTATGTATATCGAGGTGTGTATTTATGTTCGAGTCTGGAACATTCCAAAAAGAGGAAAGCTAATACACACCAAGATAATATATGATGAGGACGATTATATACCTCGGATATGAATCATATTCATCACAGGTTTTTCCTTCAATGAAAGAATGACGAGATGCATACTTGGGAGTATCAACCATTATAGCAAACGGCACTCAGAATAATTTGTCGCCTCACTGTCTACTGCGGGCAGAATTGGCAGGGCAGAGTGATATAGACTAGTAGAAGAGTATTCATTTGACCATCTAATTCACCTCGCAGTGATTCTATGACGGAGGCTCGAGGAGGGCTTCGCGGAGGAATACATTTAACTCATTGTCTGAAACTTGAGTTTGAGTAACAAATAAATAGATGTTAGGTAAAGATCTATATTATCCTTTAAGACTTTTGAAAACTTACCAATTTCGATTTTATTACTTATTAATAATAAAACGTTTAATGATAGGAGAATTTTTAGGGTATTTTATTATGTTTATTAATTTTATTATAATAAATTTGGAATAATTAAAAATATTATTTATTTACATTTTTCTAATTAAATTTTTCTATTTTTTAGTTTTGTACTCTTACTGATAATGTCACTTATGATCTTATATAGGTGAATTCCTTAGATTTTTATGTCAATTGATATATCTAGACATGGTCATAATTTAATTTATTTAATATTTCTATATATATAATTTAGTTTAAATTTAATGTAAATTCATTATTTTTCCCTCCTAAAAAATTTCAGTTAGTTATTAAGGTAAAATTTATATAGGTAAGTATTAAAAATTAAAAAGAGCTATATTTCTTAAAACATTTACAAAATGACTAACTATTTATAATGCAATTTGCAAATAATAAATAGGTAATTTAGGAATCGAATTCTATTATATTGAAATAGATTAATATATACCTTGAATGAAATTTTACCCTTCTCTCGCTCTTCCTCTACTCCTCCATTAATAGTTATAATTAATCTCTGTCACTCTCATCTCTATAAATCTCTTCTATCACTTATCATATTCATCAATCACACTATCTGACTTCTCTAACATATACTCTACGATAATCAAAAAGTATATTTATTCTCTATCTTATCTCTAATTATATTATAATCTCCTCTCTCTCTCTTCCTCTTCCTTTCGATCTTACTCCTACTTCTCTCTCTCTCTGTCTCTCTCTCTCTCTCTCTCTCGCTCTTCTCTCTCTCTCTCTCTCTCTCCTCTCTCTCTGCTCTCTCTCTCTCTCTCTCTCTCTTCTCATCTCTCTCTCTCTCCTTTCTCTCCTCTTCTCTCCTCTCTCTCTCTTCTCTCATCTCTTCTCTCTCTCTCTCTCTCTCTCTCTCTCCCCTGATCTCTCTTCTCTTTCTCTCTCTCTCTCTCTCTCTCTCTCTCTCTCTCTCTCTCTTGCCTCGCTGCAATTTGCAATTAACTTTTTTTTCTTAAAATACTTTATTGATTTACTAAAAGATTGTTTCAATTTCAAGAAGCTGTAAATGTTGTTTGAGATTGTCTATCAAAAAATGCTTAAGGCTTGATTTGAAAGTTTGTCCAAAAATTAATTTCTTTTTCTTTTACAAATAATTGCTGTCAAATATTAAAATCAAAGGTGAAATGAAATAATTTTTTGTAAATATTATGAAATTATATTTTAGCCAGCATGATTGGAATTTTTACAATGAACGACTGGAATGTATTTTTTGAAAATGAAGCAGAACTAAAACGTGCCAGAGATTACAATTAAAAGCAGCATTAATGTTTTTTATACAAATATATTAAAACGCGTAGAAACATGCTTAATTATCTTTCTGCAATGCAGGCGACTAAATTCGGACAGGTCTAACGCACTTTTGGACCTCCTGCCAGAAAGACAATTTATGAATAGTATAGCGGGTATTTTGGGATAAAGGAAGGAAATAGAAGTTTCACCATCAACAACCTCTATCTATGCTTTTATCGATGAAAGTTGTTAGAGATATACATTGTGGATTTTATTATTGTGATAAGTTAGGTTAGTTTCAGTTAATTAATTAAGGTTAAATAAGAGTAAATAATTAAGGTTAAATTTAAGAATATGCACTAAATTATCAGTTTTATTGTTTTGGTATTGAAAATTTTCAAGTTGTAACTTCCAAACCTTTTAATGAAAGTTATCACTTTCATTCATCCTGCTGTTATAAAATTAAGGTCATTATTATCAAGGTGAGCAAACCTTTATTAGCAAGAATTTGGGTATTTAGTGTGTTCATTCTAGTTATATATAGGTAAACACATATTGCTCGCTCGACCACTTTTTTCGTAAGCTCTAGCGGATACGTTATTGAGATGACGCATATTACGAGTAAAATGACAAACAAATTTTCGTCCAAGCTCAGCTCAAGCTATATCTCGTTATCATCATATATATATATATATTATATATAGTTAATATTATAATATATTATATATATATAATTATAATATATATAATATATATATTATATTATTTAATAATTATATATATTAATGAATAGATATATATTATATATATATATATATATATATATATTATATTATATATATTATATATATAATATATAATTATAATATATAATTATAATATATATATTAGAGAATATTCTAATCCCACCATTATGAGTAGTATGATAATGTTTTATTTTTTTAATTTTTGTAACTTTAAATATCCTTATATAAGGGTAAAATATATATATGGGCTTTTATATAGAAATTATATTAAAATTATAATTAAATAAAATAATATTATAAAGAATAAAAGCTAAAAAATATAAATAAGTCGTAGGAGGGTGAGAGAAGAGAGGTATAAGAGTAGATGAGAGATAAGTAACGGAAAGTTATTGAAAAGAGAGTAAGAGAGATGAGAGAGTAAGAGAGAGAGAGAGGAGAGGAGAGGAGAGATATGAAGATGAGAGAGTGAAGATGATAAGAGAGAGAGAGGAGAGAGAAGGGAGAGGAGAGTAAAGAAAAAATAATTTGAAGAAAGAAAAATTGAGATATAGGGAGAAATTACATAAGAGGAAAATTGAGAGAGAGAGAGACGAGAGAGAGAGAGAGAGAGAAGAGAGAGGAGATGAGAGAGAGAGAGAGAGTAGGAGAGAGAGATGAGAGATGATAGAGAGATGAGAGAGAGAGAGAGAGAGAGAGAGAGTGAGATAGAAGAGAGATAGAAGAGAGGAATATAGTTTAATTATTCACAGAAAGAAAATTTGAGTGAGAGAGAGAGAGAGATAAGGAGAGATGAAAGAGGAGAGAGAGAGAGAGGATAGTAGTATTGCAGAGAGAGAGAAGAAGAGAGAGAGTAGAGAGAAACCACCATTATTCTTGCATGAAATGCGAATTATTAATTATTATTTATGGACAAAACCGGCTGTTGAAAAATATATATTATATAAATATATATATCGAGGAGGGGAATCTATCCATAGGATTACACTATTACGATAGGTCACATCAGCATTATGGAAAATCAAAACTGACGGAGTGTTAAAACGTAAAAGTGGGTATTATTCATTTCATAATTAACACACACCTACACACATATATACAATATATATATATTATATATATATATATATATAATATATATATATATATATATATATATATATATAATATTAATATATATATAATATATAATTATAATAAATATAATATATATATATTTATATAATAAGTATATATGTAATGGGACATAGTATAGTATAATACTATTATCCGAGCTAATTAACACTGGCCATGATGAAAAACAACTGCACTCGGGGTGAGTCGGCGTCTATGGTTCGCTTATCATTATTAAAAGATCCGCAGATAACCGCATTGGGTGAAATAGTCCGCACTATTGCACCTGGCGGATGTGGCTTGTGCTGTGAATGATAATGTTCTAAAGTAGATTTAGATAAACAATTTTATCAATAAATATATACTTAAATATATAAATCTGTAAAAAAGAAAATGAAATATGTTATATATGAGTTGTAAGGCATATTAATCAAAAACGTGCTTGATATTCCATAATATCTATAATTAATTATATCAATAAATGAAATCCAAAAAACTCGCTGGATAAATATAGTACACTTATACGTAATACTTCATAAATGGAAAACGAAGTATTTGCTCAACTATAAGAACTTCTTATATACTATATATATATATATCGACGTATATATATAAGCCAGTTCGTATTCTAATTAAAGTTAATCAAAATCTTATTAAATTAATTGGTTAAAATAGTGAACAATCATATCACACTGCATAGGACTGATTTGAAAGATACTTCAAGTATAAATATAATGGGAAGAATCATTCCTCAACATAAGACAAGAAATCAGTAAGCTGCACACTACGCCCATGATTCTAAAATGGAGATGAGCTTGATTGGCCAATCGATATATGAGTTAGGAATACACAAAGGTAAGATTGAGCGTTCGAGACAGCTAAGGGGAAGACATGTCAAAGGTCTAGACTAGTAGTGCATAACTACGAAACTATAGCCCACTCAATTACCGCGATAAAGAGTGTTTACAGGGAGAGAGAAGAAAGATATATTGCATTAAGGGAGGTAAACTAGAAAGGTGAGAAAAACCGCTTTTTGGTACTGGCTGAGAAAATTAAATAAAAAGCACAATGGGCGGCACTAATACTTATTTGGATAGATTCCATTTCTATTTTTTGTGCGAGATCTTTGAATTATATATAATCTTGGTTTAATAATATACTCACTTTGAGTTAATTAGTGGAGGAGTTTAGGTTAATATTATATTTATGATAAATTACGAGTATAATAGTTAGACATCTGAGATAATAGATATTCGTTCATCTCTCCATTCAAAGAGCATCTGTTCGGAAATGACCTCCGATTTAACTCTTGTGTCGCTAGCAACAAAATTGTCCAAACGGTTCTTAGCTATAATCTCGTAGAGTACGACGAAGTGTGAAATAAACATCCTACTAACTCCATCAACTTCTAGGACTTAGTTTACCACTTTGAGTTCGCACCACGTCAAGGTCCTGAGTCTCCTGCGTTACACTCGCGGATTAGACTTTGAGATAGCACCGCAAGGGAGAGATCTAAAGAGACTAAAGGTCCTGGTGAGATAAAAACTAAGTGCTCACACATCTTCTAACATCCAAAAGTAAATCTACAATCTGATCGAAGACTGTGAAATCCTAGGAAGAGAAAGGCTATCCATCACACTGCTCTTTCAAGTCAGCATATAGGATTCTCGAGCACAGATGCTATTCTAGAGGCACACTTATGCATCTACACGCCTGGGAACCAGCAATACATTCTCCATTAAACGGGATAAAGGGTAGTAGCGCTCACGGCATCTTGAAAAAAGAAAGGTACGATACATGAGAGAACACTATCATCTGGTGACTAAAACTGGTCGCGAGATTACCACAACGAGTGAGAGAATTGTGCGAGATCCGTATATATGACATGCATGTCTGGCCGACAAATTTCAGCATCCCATTTATGGTGGAGTGCACAGAGTTACATCAAAGGGAAGTGTAGGAAGTTTGGTTGAGCTTCACTTCTAACATTGGGGCTTTGTAGTAGGAATACTCTGCACGATTCAGCGCACAGACATCAAGATCACTCTGTAAGGTATACACACGTCCTATTCCGTTACAGACTATGGTCTTCTCTGAGTCCAAAGGATCTAAATGTAAATGTAAAAAAAAAAATAGGAGAGAGAGTCTCCTGGATCTCCTTCACTGCAAAGTCACACATAGCGAAATTGAGCCTAATGTGTCCTATTCTCTCTGCATGTTTGCTACAAAGTAAAGGTATTCATTAACAGGAGTGTCTGCTTCACGCAGCTGATACGAGAATGTGCGTATAATCAGTTCCATGTTATATTCAGGTTAATAACTAGGTAAGAACAAACACACAGCATTATCACTATAAGAGCAATAGTCATGCTACTTAAGGATAATAAGCACGTTGAGAGAGACTTATGCAACCTGCAGCAACAGTTCTCGGGGACTTTGATAAAACTCGGACAAGACTTAAAGCATACGAACAAGTCGGGCCGTAACAAGTATCATGGGGCGTCCTGAGTGCCTTAGAGAAGTCAGAGTATTTTGACGACACTCCTGTTATTGCTGCTCTTAATATTCTATCTCGGAGTAAGCTTGAGTCATTTTAAGCATACTTCTCAAAGCTGTTTCGCTCGCACAAACTGCACAGTAAATTCTGCTTTTTGGAAGGTGTGACCCTTCTCACAATTCGACTGCATGCATGAAAAGTCCCTGGATTTGCTCTTTGAGACGAGCTGTTCTTAGGGTAAAAACTTGCTGCAATGCGAAGAAAAAGTCATTCCATTCACGTCTATTGTGGGTCTCCTACCAAACTTGCTCATCTGCAATATCCTGCAAAATGAGCGAAGGGAGAGAGAGATATTAGTGGTATTTGATTGCGTCTATAAGTAGAGATGAGAACGACATAAATCAGAGAAGCGACTGGGCCCGCTTTTTTTTGGGCTTAGTCAACCATATTAGATGAAAGTTGGAAGTAGTAAAAACAGACTCTCAGCAAGAGAAAGGGGATGGGTTTCTGGTCACCGCAAATACTGATGTCCCACTCAAGCACTATTCCCACAATCACCCGTAAAATTTATAAATTATGAAATTTTCACAATAACATATTTATATTATTTTATATTATTATTTATATATAGCAAATAATGATTATCTAATATTATATATATAAATCATTATAGATATTTATATATTGATTATATAAGGTATATATGGAGGTGTAGTAAGTGAAAGAGGTTGATTAAGTAATAAGTGTCCCATTTGATGATTATTGGAGGTCCTTCTGTCATACTTTAGGTAGAGGCACAACCATGGTAAACAAAATGTATTATTTATATAAATATAATATATAATAAAGATTTATTTTCGACGATATTATACCTCTATGGATATATATATTGATTAATAATATTAATATAATAAGTAATAATATATATTTATATTATATTAATTAATATATATATATATTAATAATATATATATATATATTAATAATTATATATATATATATATATATATATATATATATATAATATATATTAATATTTATATAATATATATTATTTAACCACCCTTCCCCTGGAATTAAGTGCTCTCTACTCATTAGGAGCGGGGTAGGGGAAATCTGGTATCAGCCATAATATTAATAGTTATATTAAATATATAATAATAATATATATATATATTATAAAACATATATTTAAATATATAAAAATCTTAATATATATATATATTATGAGAGTATTAAATATATTATTATATTTATAATTAAATTTTATTAAATAAAATATTTAAATAATATATTATAAATAATATATATATATATATTAAAAAAATAAATATATAATTTATATAAATATTATTTATATATTTATAATATATATTATATATATATATATATATATGTTGGTTATATGTAATGGTAACATTTAATGTATCACTTTAATTTTAACAATAAAGAAAAATGCACTGGGATGTCGTATTTAATTTATGTATTTAGATACCATGCGTAAAGGAATTAAATACAAAACGCTGCCCCCTTCGAAGTATGAACCTGGGTTGTAGTGATTACAACAGGTCGGGTATCACGTTTCTTCAATCACACTGTTCATTATATCAAGTGCGAGAAGTCCATTTTCCTGAAGTAATAAAAGTTATAGTTTCACGTGTTACAGTAATTTTTTGTTATTCATCCGTCCAATAAAATGAGACTTCAACTTCAATTTTTTAACCTAGGAAGGAGATATTTCTATGGACTGATTTATTCGGAGCGGACATTGTGGAAGTCACAGCTCATGATGTTTCCGTCACTTCTCCGAGTATCACGCATTACACGAGCGAGAGAGAGGATCGAATGAGCAATTCGAGAGCATCGTCATATGGTGAGCACCGCATCACCGCAAGATGCGCGAAACAGAAACTAGATCATCTGTTCGCGCATCACAATAATATATACCTAATCGTTTTAAAGTCGTTCAAAAGATTATACTTTGTAAAGACGGTGTATACTGTCTGCCCTATAATAAGTACATAAAATCCCCTTATGTCACACAATAACCTAACGGGTTGTGTCAGATAAAATAAAACAATATATAGTGTTTTCACCTTGTAGACTCATTGTACTTACCATTAACGTTGCTTTCTTCTACGGAACGAAGGAAGAATTTTTTATGTGTGCCATTCCGAGCATTTGCTATTAGTTATTTGAGTTTACAGGATTCATATATACTCAAAAACCATGATTCATTAGTACTCTAATTATTTATGTGGGTCTATTTGAGATGTAAATGTTGTTTTGTTTGGTAGTGAGATATGATCTCAAGTAGTGAGTATCATAAAAAGGATATTATCATACTACTCGAGTTTGACATGATAGCCTCTTTTTATATCGTAAAGTTTTATAGAAGATATTTTGGATACTTATTTTCTTCTTGAAGAAAATTAATTTATTAAGCAAATAAAAAATGGGGTAAGCGCATATGGGATGATACTCTTCACCTTAGAGGCCGACATATATGCGAATAATTAATTTAATATGCTGAGTTGGAAGAGAAATTTTAGATGATGAAAACTTAACTAATCTGTAACTACCAAGAGATCTCTCAAAGATACTTTTGTTATTTTATTAAGGAGATAGAACAATTAGGAAGGATGTTTTAAGATTATAATTATAAAATGATTTACTTTTCCCTATGATCCTAAAACTAACACATTATTAAACTAGCTATTATATTATTGTATCATTTATTCTTGATGTTTATTTAATTAAATAGATGTGGGTGGGAAATATTATACAACTCGAGTTTTCAGGAAGAAAACTATTATCAGGCAAGGTTATGATAAATATTTTTTATAGCATTGTGAAAACTAATTTTAAATTAAATTCTTGTAAAGCTTTAATTAATAGATGACTTTATTGTTCAAATTGGAGGTTGAATATATCCCCTAATGAGAAATGGCATTTTACCCTTCCCCCTTGTTCCCTTCCCAACTATTCCTAGTTCATTACATAGGTGGGGGATCATTGTAAGATAGGACCTGAAAGATTAATTCGTGTTATACGCGATATATTTTTTATTTACACGACTACACGTAGTCCTTTTGGCACTGATCAATCGTATCAATTAAATGCATCTGAAGAACACGGTCTGATTTACCACCTCTATATTAGGGTACAAGTGATATGTATATTATATTATTCTTTTTTGAGAGGGAAGAAGAGCGAGATTACGGACAAATAGAGTACGATATATAATCCGAGATTTAGTTTATGTAAACATTTTCTTTTTTAAATATGGGGATATTGTTTTTTTAAAGAAAGGATTTTGTACTCAATTTTGATTAAATTTTTTTCTAATTTACCAACATGTTTAACTGAGACACTAAAGCGTACTGACTTGTGTTGAGTATATATTTATTTTTAGACGAACAAAAGTGTAGTTTGGTAGAAATACAGCATATACACGTGTAACTGTTATTCATCACTTAAGGATTTCTTCGTCAATTGGGATACAGATACAGAAGTGTTATGCTTCATAGAAACTTAGAGTGTTGATTGAGAATTTTACTATCAGGAGAGCCCTCTCTCTATAGTGTATCTATATATTTACACTCATTCTAGGAATATAAAGTTAGTAGAACACGTGTGACACCTTATAAAATTTTTAGGGGCGAGAGAGGATAGTGTGGTTGAATAACCTCGGATAAGAGTAGAGCTATCTATTATTTTAAGTAGCTTCCTTTTATTCCATAAATAACAAAATTACCACATTCCTAACTTCGTTTTTGATAAAGTGAATGGCTTTCTTCATAGTCCTTTTATTTGTAGATATCTTATTATAGAAATTGAGATACCAGGATTAATTTAATAATATTTTCCAAAATTCTACATAAATTCTTGACCTTCTCTAATTGTCATTCTAAAAGATGTTTATGTTTTTTGTATAAAATTATAACTGATTCTATGTTAAACTGATTGTACCCATCTATGGTCTATAGAACATTTATATGTAATTATTTGGTCTATTTAATTTTATTGGTGTAAACACTGTACTTAGTTTATATTTTGAAAAAAAATTCATTTTTTTTTTTTTTAAATTTAGTATTAATTTTATTTTTCACATATCTTGTTAAAGATGTTATGTATTGTTTTCAATAATGTGTTTACAACGTTACTAATAGAAATGGTATGGTTTAAGTTTATATCTACGTGTTATATCGCTCTGTGTAGAAGTTAAGAGAAAAGTGCAAGATAGAGATCTCTGCACAATTGTAGTAAAAATATATCGACATCGTTATCTTATACTAATACTGGGTGAAATATTAAAAGAGCACTTCAGAAAAAATGAGAATCGTAAACCGGCATATTAATATATAGTACTTATATAGGAATTTCTGGCCTAATTCATGTATCATAATGACATTTAGTGCGTGATTCCACTCATTTCACATAGTATATATATATAATAACATATTTATAGAGACTATGTAAAAGTTTTAATACTTTAATACATTAATACCCTCTTGTTAATTAAGATAAGTTTTTATCTCTTTAGTACTATCTGATAGATTTAATCTTTGCAGCACTAAAGGAATAAGTAATAAATTAATTATAAGATAATTCGCTTACTCACAAACTACACAGCGCTAGATTATAATACCGGCATGCAAGTAATATTGTAAACCTATATATTAAATATAAAATATAGAGTGATACAATTGAGACACTTCTCATATGTATTAAATATATATAAGTATCATAGAGTCTGAACTAGAGTATATACTGTTACTGTCGATTTTGACCTAACTTGTCAGAACCACTTTTATTTATTTAACAATGAAATAAGAGCAGCATTTTAACTTCTTGATTGTATACTTTGAAATGACGATAGAGTTATCTTGATAAAAGTAGATTTAGTTTTCAGTGTTTAATATACTATATATATTACAGCATCTAACAGATGCATTTAGTTTAAGTAGTTACCTTCTTTTCCATGTCCTTATCCCTAATATAATCTGCTGCTTAAGCCCCCCCTTGGTAATTGTTGAGATTAATCTAACGTGAAGGAATAGCTCTACGCGGATGCATCATGCCTATATCAACTCTTAGAACTTCTTGTCCCATCAGGGCCATTGACGCTGTTCATGAACTTTTATTGTAGGATCATTGTTTCTTCTAAAAAGAAGCCCTCAATTCACATCGCGAAACTTGGGTGTAAGAGTATAGGCAGGGGCCAGAAGGTCTTAGAACTCCTCACTAATCTTCAAAAGAGTGCTGGAGGGAACCTCTATATTAATCTATAATGAAAGTCTTAGGAGGAAGGAAGGTATTGACCAGAGGGTCGCAGAACTGGAGATTGGCATTGGGCTTCAAGTCAATCAGCTTTTTTTTTTTGATTCACAATAGTAGGTAAGTAGAGCGGATCAAGATGTCAAGTACCATAGATACTACTGTTTCTCTTATAATATAAGCCCTTGGATTTAGATCCGGTGCAACGGATCGACTTAGGTATATTTTTCTTTTATTTTACAGCAACTTCTTTTGACTCCATTGTCTTGTTTTAAAGTAATCATACTCTCCAATTTATCTCTCTAAGTAAGTTGAAAGACGATATTGGTTGTTAAAGAATTGAAATAACCGTCTTAATTGAAATATTAATGAATTGATCCATACTTTCTGAGGATATGTGAGTAGAAAATCTTTATATGTTTTATTTAGATTTCATAGAGAAAAGAGGAGAAGAGAAAAAGGGTTTAGCTGATTAAATCATCTAATGTATATATATAGTAATATGTAAGTTGCTCCCACGTCCTGTTCGTAAATAATAATAATAATAAGATGAAGAGTAATAAGAGATAGTAAAGGATATGAGTAGTAATAATAATATAGAGTAAGAAATTCAATAATGAAGAGGTGATAATAATAATATAGAGTAATATAATATATAATATATATAATAGATATAGTAAGAGATGAAGAAGATGATAGAGTAAGTAGTAATATAGGTAAGAGAATAGTGTATCCTTAGATTCAATATATATTCCAATTATTAATTAGTTTCTAAACTATTATATAACCTTTTAAATAATAATTCATAATTTTTATAGTCATACCTTTTCTTTATCCTATTGAGACCCCTTTTTTTTTTTTTTTTTTTTTTTTTTTTTTTAATATATAAATACATATAATATAATCACATTTCTACCAATATTAGTATTAATTTATACTCACAGTATCTTACTTAATAATAGTATTTGTCTACTACCTCACTAATATATATATACATAATTATAATAGTATATTATTATACTATTTTATATATGTTAATAATATAATATATACTATATATATATTATTTATATTATTTAGTATATAGTATATATATAATATATATATATTATATATATATATATAATATATTAGATATTATAGCTATAATATATATAATAATATAATATATATATATATATATATTTATATATATAGTATACTATATATACTATATTTATAGTAAAATATATTTATAAACTTATCATTTTTTACTGTCTACTATGCCTGAATTATAAGAAAGTGTCAAATATATTCATAAATTTATATAACAATTCTATTCATATAAATAATAATAATATCAAAGATCAAATATGAATTATCGCGATACCCATTATTGGTAAAAGATTTTATCGATAGCAGATAACCCGAAACTGTTATTGCGAGCGATAATTAATCGAGCTCATTATTTAGACTTGGGATATATAGTTAAAAGAATACGGATATGGTGGAAACAGAAATTATATATATGAAGCTATTGCTTGAAAAGCGAGATACGATGTATACAAGGTAAAGAGATTTTGGAGTCATGATAATTAACAGAATAAAACAGCCGAAACCGGTTATATCCACCATTAAACTAATATATTTTTTAAAATAAAGTTATTACCCTAAGATTATGGTGTATTTTTTTTATCGCGATAGACGCCCACCTATGTTAAATACTTAAATATTATGGGTGTTATTTATTATTTTTACCCTAAATTGTGGTGTATTTTTAATATTATACCCTACAAAGATTGAATTTATTACCCTAAATTTTGGGGTATTTTCAAAAGAGTTAAAAAAAAGAGTTGTAAAATATTTTAAAACACAATTGGGGCGAGGAAAAATAAAAAATAGTATAATATTTATCATTAAATTTATATATATAAGTAGTATTGAGCCAACCGGAGCGCCCACAGCTTTTTATTGAACCACTTGTATTAATTAAAGATTGCGTTTTTCTTCTTCCGTCTTAACCAAAGATCATTGTTTGCGTTGTATAGCCATTTTCTGGTTTTTATTGTAGAGAGTTTTATTTTCTATTCACTGATAGATAAAATTTTTACCTTTATATGTTAACTTGTGCATATGCATTAATTTATTTATATATTTATATTTTTGGAAACTCATTTGCAGAAAAAACATTTCAAAAAAGGGAAATTTTTCTTCATAAACGAGATAAGAAAATATGAAACAGTTTAAAGATAAGTTTACAATAGTATGCAATGATATAAACAACTATATATAATATATATATATCTAAGTTAGTTATATACTATATATAATAATAAAAGATATATGAAATATTCAGATATTTGAAATAACAAATTCATGAAATACATAACATACATACATATTTATATATATATATAACATACGATTAACATATACACATTATACATAATACAATAATAACATATATATATACATATTAATCAATACATTTTACTATTATACATAGATTACATACATACATACATACATACAATAACATACATAACATATACAATATACATATATAATTTATATAGTATTCTATTAATATAATATACATATAATTATATATGTATATAATAAATATACACAATATTAAATATTACATATAAATATTCAGTATATATATATTTTTAACATATTTAATATATATATAATATATTATATATAGTATATATATTATATATGGCATTATCTGTAGCGCTCACATACATTAATATTGTTAGGATAGACCTATATAATATATTTTTTCGTATAAATTCCTGTTATAACATAGGATTGTATAACCTTATAGCTGAAAAAATATTACAGAAAATGAGTTATTAGATTAGCTTTGAAAATTTCAACTATTAAATTGAACTAGTTCAATATATAATACTATATAATATTATAATTATTAGTAATAGTAGTAGTTAATACTAGTATATGTATTACTGTTATAATTTTATTCTGTATTTTGTTACATATCCAACATTTTGTATTGTAATTATATTTATAATATGATATATAATATATATAATAATAATTAAAATAATATATATAAATATAGTATAATAGTATATAGATTATATATATCATATATATAAATTTATATATAAATTTGATATAATTATAATAATTAATTAATATAATAATATATTAATATATATATAGTATTTATATATTATACTTTACGGCTCTGCTGCCAAGAAATTCTTCTTAAAAAGGAAGTTAAAAGTAAAGAGATTTTGATAAAAATCATTCTGATAATGTTAATCAAAATAATGTACTTTTAAAAGAAAATCTATGGATTGGACATCTTCATTCATCGTTTTCTAATACCGAACAACAAATAATATCAAATCTGAGATTGTTAAAATACATGACAGAATTTTTTTCTCTCTTAGCTTACAGTCTAATAACTACACTCTTAATCCAAATAAAGTAATCTTCAATCACAGTCTCTTTTATTTGACTATAAGTATGCTAAATTCCGTTGTTAAGGGTTTGAATTATGGATTGATACCTTTTAAGCTAAATTTATTTAAATTTCTTTTACCCTTTAAAAAGTTGTTAAGACACTAAGAATTCCTTCATGTATAAACACAGATGCAATGGAAAGTCACATATTCAGTGAATTAAAAAACTGAGTATTTAGAACTTTTCGAAATTTCAATCCTAACAAATTGATCGAAAATATACTTAATAAATTTGAATTTAATAAAGATTTATTTATAACTAAGCCTGATAATGGAGTTGGAATTGTTATTATGGATAGAATTAACCATACCGTGGAATTAACTATATTAATAAGATGCATGAACTTCTTTCCGACACTACAAAATTCAGTGTCATATCTAACAACTGTCTTAAACTAATTTATCTAGTTGAAGATAAACTCAAAATATTGCTAAGAAAATTAAATAACAATAATATGATTACTTTTGGTGTTTACAATTCACTTACTCTTGGGGGTGACAAACCTGGGATTCTTTATGGCCTGGTTTATTCATTAGGTCGATTTTATCTGCTATAGGCACTATTTTAAATTTTCATTCCGTTTCTAGAAAAATTAACTAAAAATGATTACTCGATTACGGATACATTCTCTTTTGTTTCAAAGATCTCAAAATTTCATAATATAGATAATAAATACGTTATGGCGAGTTTTGATGTTCAAGGCTAATTTACCAATGTGCCTCTAAATGAAACTCCAGATATTAATCTTGATCCCCTATTTTTATATACAGAAACGGTCAATGATTTGGTTAGGTTTAGTTTTAAAGAAATATTATATATAGCTACTAACGATAATTACTATTTGATTGAAAATTTTGCAAACAAATTGATGGAATTGCTGTATGTAACCCATTAGGTCCTACACTTAGTAATATATTTATGTGCCATTTTAAATCTCTCTGGCTTCATAGTTGCCCAACTGAATTTAAAACAGCCTTCTACAGGAGATATTTTGATGATTCTTTTTTACTCTTTAGATCTGAGGAATACATTGAAAGGTTTCTGCATTATTTTAACACCAAATACACCTAAAATATTAAATTCTCGTTTGAGGATGAAGAAAATAATTATCTAGAATTTATTGACGTTAAAATATATAAGGAAAATAATAAATTTCAGACCAGTGTTAATAGGAAGCCGTCATTTATCGGATTGACTACTAAATATGATTCTTTTACTCCTCATATTTATAAATTTAATTTGATAAAAACTATGTTTGATAGAGCATATAAGAATTCTTAACTTAATCTCTCAAACAAACTGGATTTCCTAAAAACGCTTTTTCTAAAAATGGATTCCCCGGATTTCTGATTGAAAATGTTTTTAAAAAACTGCTCTCTACCAAATTTCAAGAACCTCTTCCAGTCCAATTAACTGCTCCTAAAGATCCTCTATTCTTTATATTGCATTTATGAGGAGAATGAGTTACCAAACTGAAAGAAAAATTAATGGAATATTAAAATTTAATTACCCTCATCTTCATCTCAAGCTAGTTTTTAATAATAATAACAAAATTGGAAAGTTTTTCAAGTTGAAGGAAAGATTTCCTGAACCTTTTTGATCCTCAGTGATTTATAAATATAATTGTGGTGACTGTGATGTCACCTATATTGGGAAGACTGTTCGAAGACTTCAACCCGCAATGCTGAGCAAAAAATGTGTAAAAAAAATTAAAATTTGGGATTTTGAGAATGAACCGAACCTCCATTTGCTGCAATCTTGATATATTTGACATCACAAACCTAAATTAAATGGAAATTTGAAATAGGATAACATTACTATTTTGGAGTGAGATTCCTTCATAATTAATATATAGTTCTTTTCTTTTTACTTAATATATATATATATATATATATATATATATATATATATATATATATATATATATATATATATATATATATATATATATATATTATATATTATATATATATTTTATATATATATATATATATATATATATATATATATAATTTCCAAAGTTTTCATCTTTATTTTCTAACATATTTATAAAATGTAATGAAAGAGTAATTTTAGCTTCTTCACTTTCTTCAAGTTTCTTGCCGTTGTTCTAGTTCCAAAGAATATAAATTTAATTAATTTTTAAAATACTTTTCGATTTTATTCAGAAAATAAGTGTTATATTTGAAAATTTATTTTTATTATTTTGCCTCCTTTCCTGCAAGGTGGTAAAATTTAAAATTTATTATTAAAAGTATTATTGATTAAGGCTTCACAAAACTCCGACAAGAGAGGGCCGAAGACATAGAGATCTCCTGCCGGAGCCGGAGAATTGTTGAAATGGCAGATCTCCGGTGCATCAATAATATATATATATATATATATATATATATATATATATATATATATATATATATATATATATATATATATATATATATATATATATATATATATATATATATATATATATAGGTAGGTGTAGGTAGAGGTTCAGATAGTTCGACACCTTATAAAAATCTTGAAGTTATTTGGCTACAATTTCAAAAGAAAACTACTTTTAAGGGAAATTATATATATATATATATATATATATATATATATATATATATATATATATATATATATATATAATTATATATATATATATATATATATATATATATATATATATATATATATATATATATATATATATATAATTAATATTTACAAAAAAAGTAAAAAGAAATTGCTATTATATATTTTAATGTGCTTCACACCAAAGGTTATAAAAATGAGTTAGCTTAGGCAATTTATTTCAGTTTTAATTTGATTTATGTACGTAGATTGTGGAATGAATGTAAGAAAGAGTCATGATCCTTTTTTTTTAATTAATGAATATACCATAGAGTAGGATACACGTTGCTACCAACGCACGGTACACCGCCCGCGGGCTACGCGAGCTCCCAGCAACACCGGTGCCTAAAATTAAAATTAATTCTTCTTTTTTCGTACAACAATGAAATAACGCAATCTTAACATAAAATTATAAGAAAAAAAGAACTTCAAACCTATAAAACTTTTAAAAAAACAAGTCTATATATTTATTTAAATCTATCTGACCTTAGATAACTTAATTAACCTTACTTAACCTAACCAAACTTAAATATAAACTAATTAAAGATTACAAATTTTTGAAATTATAGGAAAAAGGCGCCAACGTCTATGATTTCGAGCACAGCAAACCATTAAATAGCAATCTGTCAACTCCAATTTTTTCCAAAGGAGTCAGGCTATCTGAACTTTAGCTATATATATATATATATATATATATATATATATATATATATATATATATATATATATATATATATATATATATATATATATATATATATATATATATATAATATATATATATATATATATAGCAATGCTGATGTAGCATTAGTACTAGTTGCAGCATAAAAATATGAAAAAGTACTTATGAAAAGAAATTAGTTATTCACAATATTATAAAAAATAACAATATTAAAGTTTTTCATATAAATATTAGGTTTTATTTTAAAATTTTACGCAGATCAATTATTCATATTAT
>JABUQX010131892.1:25000-40000 GCA_015478945.1 Trachelipus rathkii
CTACCCTCATAACAGGGAAGTTTTTGAGCGTTGAATAATTAAGTTAAATAAATAAATAAAATAAATATATTTATGTAAACCTTATATATATATATATATATATATATATATATATATATATATATATATATATATATATATATATATATATATATATATATATATATATATATATATATATATATACATATATATATATATATATATATATATATATATATATATATATATATATATATATATATATATATATATATATATATGTATATATATATATATATATATATAGGCTCATATATCTATATATATAAATATACTTATAAATTATTGTATTTATGTATCTATATATATATATATATATATATATATATATATATATATATATATATATATATATATTTATATATATATATATATATATATATATATATATATATATATATATATATATATATATATATATATATATATATATATATATATATATATATATATATATATATATATATATATATATATATATATATATTAGAGGTGTAGCGGATAGTGATTTTTCACTCCCCGCGGATGCGGATGCGGATGCGGATGCGGATAGTAATTTTTCACCATCCGCGGATGCGGATGTGGATGCGGATAGTAAAAATCACTATCCGCGGATATTAAAATAAGTTATATTTCAATATATTTTCTCTATGTTATTTTTTACATTCATACAACCTGTACATCAGCTATTTTTTAACAAATTTAATTTCAACTGACCTTCAATTCTGATGAATAGGATTTTTTTAGAGGAGATGAGATTGGGAGGCTTTCTTTGGTTATAGAGGGGCTGCATTTCTAAAATTATTTTAATACTTGAAGATTTGTTAATTGCTTATACTCAACGTCAATACTTTAATTTTTTCCTTTATGGAATCCTTTAGCTCTTGAGTCAGTAAGTAGATGTTTCTTTATTTTCTTCTGTAGCTTCTTTGAGTTGCTTGAAATTCAATCCTGTTTTTTACCTTATTTTCTTTAGTTTAGGCAAGATCATTATTTTGGCTTCAGTAGCTTCTTTGAGTTTCTGCAATAGATTCTATTTTCTTTATTTTTATTCTTTTCCTCAAATGTTGGCTTTCTTTAGCCTTTTTTCCTATTTTCAAGCCCTGAGTAATGCCAGTCCTTCAAATCTGATTGTTAAGCATATTTCCTTACTTGCAATCAATTTTTACTTTTCTTCGAATACGATTTTTTTCATGACAATTTGTAATTGACTCTAATTTGTTTAATACTCATTCGATTCTTATGAAATTTTCAGGATATAAATAATTCAACGAGATACACAAGTTTGATTTAGGACAATTTTCGGTATTCCCATCCCTTTGACCCATGGCCATTCATACCCATTTTGAAAAATAACGAACATACCCTTGGTCGAATAAACCTTAAATTTTAATTATTCAATGTTAGATCTATTTACAAAATTCTCCTGGAGCCGAATTTTGATATTTTCCCAAACTTTAGAGCACTCGCCAAACAAAGCCTGGGTCCCGGGTTGGCAACTGGTCGGGTGGGAGAATGTGAGCTATTCTCTCCTTTTACTTGGCTTCGTTCTGCTCGGACGTTAATTGAGTACACCCCTCTGCCAGTGAGATGTGGTGTTTATCTGTAATATATATATATATATATATATATATATATATATATATATATATATATATATATATATATATATGTATATATTATTATATTATATATATATATATAATATATATATATATATATATATATATATATATATATATATATATATATATATATATATTATATATATATATATATATATATATATATATATATATATATATATATATATATATATATATATATATATATATATATATTTATATATATATATATATATATATATATATATATATATATATATATATATATATATATATATATATATATATATATATATATATATATATATATATATATATAGTGGATAGGAATAAAATGCATTTTATGAAACAATGGAAAATTCAGAATTAAAAGATTTTATTTATTTTAGACTAAAGTTTGTGATTTTCAGAAAATCGATTTTGTGTATTTTTATTATTTGTCTTAATGAGATTTTTTTTCAGTTTTTTAAATTATTTTATTTTATTTAAAATTATTGTTAATTTTGTTTAATAAATATTTAATTTTTTTCAGTATGTATTTATGGAGTTACAGTAATGTTGTTAAATGATATAGTAAGTATAAAAACTGAAAAAATTAAATTAAATTAACCTAACCTAACCTAACCTAACCTAACCTAACCTAACCTAACCTAACCTAACTCAATCTCACCTAACCTGACCTAACCTACCTAACATCACCTAACGTAAACTAATTTAACTAAACTAATCTCTTCTCTTATTAAAGAATAATTAAATTCTATTCAATCTCAACTAATATAACATTGATTAATTACTTTTTTAAATAATTAAATTTATTAAGCAATGATAAAATCCTAACAATAAATTCTATTTCCAGGTAAAATCACAAATTTCGAAATATGGAAGAAATAAAGACAATATGCATTTTTATTTAGCTTCTTATTTGTGGTTGCAGAAAAATAATGGATCTGAATGTTTTGAAAATTTTTTAACAAGAAACTATTATAATTAAAACTATATATATATATATATATATATATATATATATATATATATATATATATATATATATATATATATATATATATATATATATATATATATATATATATTAGTTATTATTATTATTATAATATTACATTATATATGTAAAGTACTAATATTATTATTATTATTATTATTATTATTATTATTATTATTATTATTTTTATTATTATTATTATTATTATTATTATTATTATTATTATTATTATATACATTATATATATTATATTATTATTATTATTATTATTATTATTATTGCGTATGTAAAAATATAATATTACACATATATTATTATATATTTATATATATATTATTATATATATTATATATATATTATATATTATATATTATTATTATTATATATATATGTATATATTATATATATATATATATATATATTATTATTATTATATTACATATATATTACATATTATATCTTATATTATTATATTATTATTATTACATTCATATTCTTATTAATATATACAAATTATTATATATATTATTATTATTATTATTATATTATATATATATATTATTATACATATATATACCAGTGGCGTACCCTTGAAGAATACACTTGGGTAGGCAGAGTTTATATATATATATATATATATATATATATATATATATATATATATATATATATATATATATATATATATATATATATATATATATATATATATATATATATATATATATATATATATATATATATATATATATATAAATTATATAGATAACGAAAACGGGAACATATTATATTTTAATAATTATAATACGTATCTATATTTATTTGTATGAAAAGCTTGATATATATTATATTCATATTTACTAAATAGACTTAAAGACTTAATTTTAAAGTACATTTCAAATGAGTCATTTTCTTAGGCCTATCAGGCTATTAGAGTGTTTAAAATAAAGCTGTGGTTTTATAGATAAGTTTTTAAAGCTTTTTTTTTAATATAAAATCTACACATACTCCATTATGCATTATTTCAATTATTTTAAGTATATAAAGATAAATACCACTTAAAAAAGTTATATAAATTAACATTCAACATCAGACACATTCGTTACAAAGATTTCAAACAAACTGATACGACTTCTCGTATTTTTCACACAGTTTCATATATTTTCGATTATAGGTAAGACAGCCGACCACGCTCCCTTATAACTTGATGCAAAAAATGACGTCATTCGTCCGTCCGTAGCATACAATTTTACTTCTATGATCAGAGTAGGAACGAGAATTTCTAAATGAATTTAATTATTATTATAGCTATTATTATTGTGGTTGTTTTTCTTTTAATTTATTAAGAAAAATAGCTTCTTTTTTAAATTTATATAAAATTTTAATAATTTAGTATACTTTTACCATTTAATTTCTTTTATTTAAAACTTAAAAAATATTGGGTAGGACATACCTACCCTGCCTACCCTATGTATACGCCCTGACTTTATATATATATATATATATATATATATATATATATATATATATATATATATATATATATATATATATATATATATATAATAATAATAATAATAATAATAATAATAATAATAATAATAATAATAATAATAATAATAATAATAATAATAATAATAATAATAATAATAATAATAATAATAATTATAATAATAATAAAAATAATAATAATAATGTCGGTAAGGTTTGGTGTCGATATTTTGATTATATTAAAGTTTAAGAACATTTTGATAAAATATTTACTTTAAATTTTTAAACTAAATGTTAACTAAGTTATCTCAAAATTGTTTGTATTCAAAATTTGTTAAAAAAATAATCTGTTTTGCCAATGAATCGTGATTATTTAATAAATAGTAACCGCTAGACTTTAAAACACTATAGAGAAATAAAATGTTTTGCCAACCATTAGAAAAATGTAAATGTTTAACTACTCCTTTGAAATAATTGAAAAAATATTTAACTTAGACATTTATAATTATATTGTTTCTTTAGTCTTAAAGGAAATGTACTAAATGCAGGTATATGTAGTGATATATTTGAAGATAATATTTATGGGTGTTATATCCTTAAGAAAAATTATATATATATATATATATATATATATATATATATATATATATATATATATATATATATATATATATATATATATATATATATATATATATATATATATATATATATATATATATATATATATATATATATATATATATATATATATATATATATATATATATATATATATATATATATATAAATATATTGGGAAGAATTCTCAGTCTTTCAACCCGCATTGCTGAGCACAAATGAGTTTCCTTCAGAACTTTGAACAAATTGCATCGGTAATAGTTCGGTTTAAGGTAATGTGTCAGATATCGATATTTTAGAAAAGATAATCGATTTTATAATAATCCCACCATGCAACGTGCCAAGTGTTCCCTCAAAATAATTTAGTATTGGAATGGTTGGTAATGATTTTTTATTTTAGGTAAAGAAAAATTAAAAATTTGATTTGCTATAAAAAGAACTTACTTTTTTTTAGTTTTTGAGCTTCAAATTGATTTATTTCCAAATTCATTTTATTTAATTTTTTAGTTTATTTCGACGTAAATATATATATATAAATAAAAATATGTATGCTCTTTATATATATATATATATATATATATATATATATAAATATATATATTATATATATATATATATATATATATATATATATATATATATATATATATATATATATATATATATATATATATATATATATATATATATATATATATGGTGGAGAGTAAGTAATGTGTTCAGATTTAATGTTACAGTGATGTAACTAGAGAACGGCAGGTTCTACAGTAAAACAAATTATAACACCTTCTTTATCACAATTTCTAACTTTTTTTTTTTTTTTTTTTTTTTTTGCTTATCATCGAAAATATTTAAAATTATTTCATTTAGCTTCGAGCGAGGGGACAGGCTAGTACTGGAGGGGATGGTCGGAGAACCCCTGCGACACCCAAAGACCAAAGAAGGGGGTTCCGGAGACCATCCCCGGAGGGGGATTAGTCCCCCCGTCCACCGGGAGGCTGAGAGACCCTGACTCTTTCCATCTTTGCGGTTTCTCCTATGGTATTCCTTTAGTTAAAAAAAGAATAATTTTACTTCCAAAACACTTTGGTATTACTTCAACTAAAGGTCCGACCATCCTCTCCGGGGTATGAAACGTCCCCCTCTGTCCCCTTGTCGGCTCGAGCCCCTAAATGATGGGGAAATAATTTTTAAATATTGCTTTAAAAAAAAAAAAAAAAAAAAAAAAGATCAATCCCATCCTTAGAATTTTCCGCTGATTCTAAATATATAATTTGGTTTTACTGTAGGAGCTTTTCCGTTCTCTAGCTACATACCGTGAGCATTAAAAAAATCTGACCATCTATATATATATATATATATACATATATATATAGCATATATATATATATATATATATATATATATATATATATATAGTATATATATATATATATATATATATATATATATTATATTATATATATATATATATATATATATATATATATATATATACATATATATATATATATATATATATATATATATATATATATATATATATATATATATATATATATATATATATATATATATATATATATATATATATATATATATATATATATATATATATATATATATATATATATATATATATATATATATATATATATTCAAATGTTTGAATTTTATTAAATTTTTCATAAATTTTATTTTAAATAACACATTTAAGTTAATATATACGTAACTATATAAACAAATATTTTTTTTTTGAAAAATTATTTAATGTAAATTTTGACAAAGCCAGTGCCCCTTTATACGTGTTCGAACAAACAATTTTTATATATGGGTAGCAACAATATCCAATAACCTACGATTATCGGAAAAAACAATCGATATTTGATAACATTACCTCAAACCGAACTATTACCTTTGCATCATTCTCCATGTTATATTATTAACTCTCATTCTCTTCAATCAAATCACCCGATAAGGGATTCATATCTTAAAATTTTATATTTTTAACATAAGCCGTACTGCCATTTACTTAAATCTTTGTATATCTGGAATCACAAACCCAAGTTGAAAAAAATATTAATCAATTATATAATTTTGAAGTAAAATTTAGGCATATGATCACTTTTCACTATATGCTAAATTTTATATATTAATTTATTTATTCTATATATTATTTATATTATATTATCCGTAATTTTTGATATTGTAATTTTAATTATTGTTATTATTTTTGTTCATTCTACTTATAGTCTTGAGAATGGGTTAGAGAAATGATCAGCCGAAACTATTCTGCAGTAGATTTAATAATAGAAATGATTATTTGTTTTGATCTTTCTAACAGTTACTTATGGTGTATAAAACAAATATTTATTCCATTTTTAATCTTTCCTACAATAATAAAAGGATAAAGCAGGTTAATCATTATTATTTAAATCACTTTTATTATTTAAAATATTTATAAGTTCAAATGATAAATATTATTTTAATATATTATTTATTTAAAATTATGTAACTGCTAAGATAAAGGTTAATAAAAATAAGTTCTTTATAGGTTAATAACTAATTTAATAATTAAAGAGATAGTTTAATAATTTAAAATAGTTACCATAAATAGTAAATAAAAATAGTATTTTATAAAACTGTAATTAATAAATGTAGTTATTACCAATTTTATGAAAATTCTTATTTTAATTTTGATATTTAATTCTATTTTTATATTTTTCATGTTCTATGGGAATATATTTCATTATATTATACATCGATATTCTGCTTATTAATTTAATAAACTGCTGTTATCTAATTTTATTATTAATCTTTAATTTCATTAAATTACATATTACCTAATTTGTTTATTTCGGCATATTTGTAGATACTGTACAGTGACTACCGAGGTACATAACTTAACCTAATCTAACCTAACCTAACTCAACCAAACCTAACCTTACCTTACCTAACCTAACCTAACCTAACCTAACTTAACCTAACCTAAATTAATTTTCATTATTATACCATTTTGTGATCAGTAAACTTCCGAGGTGGTTATGGAACTACGCTAGACTTGTGAGGTTATTGAAATACAACCTCTTTAGTTACAGTACAGTATCGACAAATATGTCATTTATTTAATATATATATATATATATATATATATATATATATATATATATATATATATATATATATATATATATATATATATATATATATATATATATATATAGTTATATATATATATATATATATATATATATATATATATATATAAGGCGGAATTTGATTAAGGAATCTTTGTAAGACAAAAGCATGCATTGTCATTAGAAGGTATGCAGCTGTAAGAGGCTAATTTGCCGGTCTCATGCATACACCTTCGATCTCTGGTGAAGCCTCCATACTTGTATACCGTATCTATTATTTAAACTAAAGTATTTCGCGCCTCTTTCTTCCCAAAGAAAGAAGACGCCAAAACAAAGAGCGAAGCTTGGTGGCAAGTGCCCGGCCTGGGACACCGCCAAGCTAACTCATGACCAGTCTTAGCACAGCCCTCACACGATGAGGCGGTATCAATCTCGACCTCATACTCACAGGTCATTTAGATTAGGAATTCGTGCCATTTTTATTTGTTAGTTTTATGTGTGTGTTATCATATTTTCTAACGACATTTTGTACATAGAATTACCTCATTTACCTAATTGATCACTCACCATCTCTGTCCATTGTCCGTATCACTATTGTCAAATAAAGCAACTACGTTGGAAAGTAATTATCAATCAATTCCCCCATGATTGATGAGTGCAAGCTCATTAATCATTTTGATAGTTGAAGTGATTTCAACCTATACATCAATGGCGACAGCCCAGAGTGACACGAAGGGGTTCATGGTAACCCCAGAAGTGACTAATTAGGGATCTGCCGCCCCCTAAAGTGACCCCTAAAACCCTTAATTTAGAGTCAGATAGTGCCTAAATTGCGAAAATTTCAAATTAATCGAAAAAAAAATCGGTTACTTTCTCGTATTAAGTGCTAAAATAGTGATATGTGAATAAATTAAATGAATTATTTGAGTCAAAATTAATAATAACGTGAAGAATAAGTTTCTTATTAATCTCATTTGAAAATAAGAAAGGAAAGTCGTTATTATAACATTCCGGTTGGTAACAGAAAAACCGTTGCTATTTCGGAAATTTGAGAGTTCAAAATCAAGCTCTTGACATTAGGCTTAACTCAAACGCCTAAACAAGTGACTCAAAGCGACGCCAAAACCCAGTCAAGAACAACAGGCTATAGAAATGGTGTCAACAAAAAAGAAATTAGGCTTTAAAACTAAGGCGAAACCCACTTTAAAAGAGGGAAAGGAAGATCTCCATTCCCCCAACGAATTTCCCCCTCGCATGATGAGGGAGGCCCATCTGTTTCGTCATCAGAAGCTGAGTGGAAAATCACACCACCCTCTTCTCGCAAAACACAAAGCAAGTTTGCGCATTCAATCAGACTTCCAAATTTTCTTGAAAATGATGTTCAAATTTGGATAAAAGCGGTGAAAAATATCTTCAAACTTCATAAAATAAAAAGTGGCCAAGAAAAATTAAGATTAATAGCGCCAATGCTCCCAATTCAGTTATTAGCCACAATCAAAACTCCAATCAAAAATAACACCTATAAAGAACTGTTAAAAACAATAAACAGAACCTACACAACCTCAAAAGAACAAAACATACGAAATGTCCTTCAAGAAACCCTGCGTACAGGGGAACTCCCAAGTCAATTCCTCTCTCGAATAAGGAAACTTATTGGAGAAGAAAACGCCGAAACTCTCCTTAAAACGCAGCCGACTTTAGTGAATGAATACCTTGTCACAGCATTGCCACCCTCCGTGTCTCAAAGTTTACACAAAATCGCTGTGAGTGTTAATACCCACACACTAACTTACATAGCTGATGAGCTCTTCAAAATTACAGCTTAGAAAAAAAAATAAAAAAAATAAAGAGACGGGCAGAAGGGACTTTAACATCCCGCCACCGCTCGAAATTTAGGTCACGCTGTAAAAGAAAAACAAAGCGGCCTTTAATCCAAAAAGAATCTCCAACCCCCTTCCCCATCCAAGTAGTGGAAAATTACTTTAAAAATTCAACGCAGAACATCTTAGTGCAAAATAAATATATCAATGAATAAAATTAAAAACACTTTAAATCAGAAATCAAAAACCACTACTACTACTACTACTACTACTACTAATAATAATAATAATAATAATAATAATAATAATAATAATAATAATAATAATAATAATAATAATAATAATAATAATAATAATAATAATAATAATAATAATAATAATAATAATAATAATAATAATAATAATAAGAATAAAAATAAAAATAAGAAAAATAAAAACGATAGTGATAAATATGCAAACGATGGAAATTGACAATGAAGTGAAAAAATTGTGATACTGTGAAAAGACAAACGTAAAATCTATGTAAATGGCATAGCCTGCGCCATCTTGTGTTAAAAATAACAACGAAAATTCCGATAAAAATAATCGAGTTAAAAATGTTACAAAATAATACAAATGTTATTTCAAAAATAAAGCCAAAAACGGCAAAATGTAAATTAAAGGTTTCCAAAATTGGTGAGGTGCTTTATCGTATATTTATATCTCTTGTTGCATGAAAATTATACATTTATTTATATATGATAATTATTATAGGATAGTCATGAGAAGATTTTTTTATATAGCCAAAAATTTCAAACAGCCAATGACTCCAACCGTTGAGTTGCCATCGATCGCTAGATAAATAAATATGGAAACTACAACATATCCGTAGTTTCTTACAAGTCAAAATTTAAATGCTTAAAAATTTGAATAAAAAGGTTCTTCATAGTGTAGTTAATAAATTCAATTACTGATTCTTAAAAGTTGTTGATAAAATATATAATAACAAGAATATCAAAATAATGTCTTTAAAAGTTGGCTTTTTATATCGTGGCGAGATGTCGCGGCAACTTTCAAATAGGCTGCCTGCTGGCCTCAGCTGACGAGTTGAAGATGGCGGGATTAGCTGGTGAGAAGGTCAAGCCAGAGATATCTACGCTAATGATGTATAAAGCCAACAGAATATTTTCAAAAAAAAAAAAAAAAAAAAAAAAAGAAGAAATTTATATGGGAATCATGATAAGGAGAAACCGAATTGCCACGCGTCCAAAAATTTCGAAATCTTTGTTTTTTTCTTATATCAACATAAAAATTAAATATCATCTTTTCCATCAATAATTAGTCATCAAAAATAACTATTATCCCTGAATGATCAATCTTATTAAAAATTTAAAATTTCTTCGGTGATCAATGTATTTGATAAATTAAAAATATGGTATTTTAAATACGACTTTCAATTTGAAAGTTCGGAATTGAGCTACATACTGTTTGAGGGCCCTCAGAACATTGAAATGGAGATGAAATGGAGTTGCAAAATATTTCTAAAAATATGTTGAAGCTTTATATAGAGGAAAATAAGCTTAGTATAACATATCTTTCATGAAAACAATTACATATAAAAATATATTCTATATTTTAGAAAAATTATATATTTCTTTTATATGTCAAAGATGATTAAAAATTTATTAAAGAAACCTTTGTCAAAGCGACAGTAGCCCTGTAGGGACAACGCTATAAATCTTATCCAAATGCACTTGATGTACAATTTATGGCACGAAATCATTTATAAATTTATAATATCTAACCGAGTTGATTTCGCATGCTAATTAAGATTCATTCCCTTTTCTTTTTTCAAACACCTTACTCTCGTAGTCTAAAATCTTTCCTTTAATATTAAAATGATCAGAAAATATTAAGAGTGTAAGCATCTACGAACTAAAAGAAAAGAATGCCCACCAGAAAGCAACACTCTCTCTATTTACAAGGGCAATCGTTCCTTCAAAACCGAACAAAATTCTCTTTGTCAACCACCATGGAAACCCAACCCCATCTAGCGGAAAACAATAACAACAACTCTTGTACCCTAAACGTACAATTTGGTTACCATGACAACGATCTTCGAATGGAGTAATCAAAACAGAAATTGATAATAATACATCAGAGAAAGAAGGGTAGGAATATCATTTTGAAAATTGCTGTTCAAAGGAAGACTTGAAGATGCGAATTATTGGATCTTAAATGCATTTGAAAGAAGTTAAAGGTTAATACGAAGTTACCGGCAAGGTTCCTAAAAAAAATTCAATTAAATAAATGAAGGAAACATTAATTTCGCCTTTGAAAGTGTGATATTGAAGAGTAAATGCAAAACGAGAAACGATAGGGACGGCGAAGAGGGGTTAGAAGATTGGAAAAAATATGGAGAAACCAGGTATTTCTGACGAAGGTTACATACGTAATTAAAAATGTCGCTATACGAGCTCTTATTTTTATGAGGTTTTCTTTCTCTTTTTCTAAAGTAGTGTTTCCAAACTCCAGCATGTTAATTATTAATCAGAAAAGCGGGTATGGGAAAAAGACTGTGAAACTATCACAAACACACGTCTCACGTATGTTTGTGAGGCAGTCATTTTTCCTGACTCAAGGGCCACCAATTATAAGGCGGAATTTGATTAGGGAATCTTTGTAAGACAAAAGCATGCATTGTCATTAGAAGGTATGCAGCTGTAAGAGGCTAATTTGCAGGTCTCATGCATACACCTTCGATCTCTGGTGAAGCCTCCATACTTGTATACCGTATCTATTATTTAAACTAAAGTATTTCGCGCCTCTTTCTTCCCAAAGAAAGAAGACGCCAAAACAAAGAGCGAAGCTTGGTGGCAAGTGCCCGGCCTGGGACACCGCCAAGCTAACTCATGACCAGTCTTAGCACAGCCCTCACACGATGAGGCGGTATCAATCTCGACCTCATACTCACAGGTCATTTAGATTAGGAATTCGTGCCATTTTTATTTGTTAGTTTTATGTGTGTGTTATCATATTTTCTAACGACATTTTGTGCATAGAATTACCTCATTTACCTAATTGATCACTCGCCATCTCTGTCCATTGTCCGTATCACTATTGTCAAATAAAGCAACTACGTTGGAAAGTAATTATCAATCAATTCCCCCATGATTGATGAGTGCAAGCTCATTAATCATTTTGATAGTTGAAGTGATTTCAACCTATATATATATATATATATATATATATATATATATATATATATATATATATATATATATATATATATATATATATATATATATATATATATATATATATATATATATATTACATATATATATATATATATATTTCAGATAGATAGATAGATAGATATATAGATAGGACAACAGACAGGCAGACACAGACAAGCAGATAGATAGATAGATAGATAGATAGATAGATAGATAGATAGATAGATAGATAGATAGATAAATAGATAGATAGATAGATAGATAGATAGATAGATAGATAGATAGATAGATAGATAGCCACACAAATTGACATTTATATGAATAAGTATGACGAGAGAGAGAGAGAGAGAGAGAGAGAGAGAGAGAGAGAGAGAGAGAGAGAGAGAGAGAGAGAGAGAGAGAGAGAGAGAGAGAGAGAGAGAGAGAGAGAGAGAGAGAGAGAGAGAGAGAGAGAGAGAAGAGAGAGAGAGAGAGAGAGAAGAGAGAGAGAGAGAGAGAGAGAGAGAGAGAGAGAGAGAGAGAGAGAGAGAGAGAGAGAGAGAGAGAGAGAGAGATATCCAGAAGTTATTTCAAAGTCGCATAACAGCAAAAAGGGGAAAATTTTCTTTGAAAGGATAGAATAAAAACAAAGGCAATAATATTGATAACACAAAATAAAAGCAGTAAATAATAATAATAATAATAATAATAATCATAATAATAATAATAATAATAATAATAATAATAATGCAGTTTAAGGGACAATATTAGTATAAATATATTTAAATTATATTTAGCTATTAAAAGTTAGAAAAATATATTAATTAATTTTTTATCTTAAAATTTACGTAGTTAAACTAAACGAAAATATTTTCTAATGAAATTCTTATTTAAAAAGCCGTAGAAATTTAAAAAAAAAAAAAATAAAAAATAAAAAAATAAAAACAGTGTCATGAACTCTTTTTAAGTTAAAATAAATTAATAATAAAATATTAAATCAATATTAACATTCCATAATGTAACATTTTTTGTACAATTTTAAATATTAATTACTTAATAAGCAATTGAATATTAAAGTACTTTACTAACTGTCATTATGTAAGTTTACTTGTTGTCAAACAAACGAGGTGCCATGTCTCGATTTCCGATCATGTTCCATTATATAAATTATGTTCCATCTTTGTCTAAAAAAGAAACGGATGTAATTTGGCGTCCTATTTCAAATCGGCAGAAACAAATGTATATGTTTTATACCAGGGGTGGCCAACCCGTGTCGTATGCGCCAAACGTGGCGCATTGGATGATTATAAGCGGCGCCTTGCTACGAGCTACTTTTGAGAGATTTTATATTTTAACTGGTCTACTTCAGCCTATTTCTTACAAATTTATTTAATGATAACTAAAAATTCTTTTTATTTCCAGAAATTTGTTAAATCTGGCAAGATATAAAGAAGTACGTAACAAATATCCTAATGTTTATGCATTTCTTTTGTAGCGCCGGCTCTCATATTCAATATATTTTCTCGCCAAAACTCATGTTTGAAACACGATTTTAAATTTCAGTGTAATAAAACATCGTCAATGATCATTAGTTGAAATTTTGTGTTCATCAGTGATAGTGAGGCAGTGTTCTCTCATATTTCCTTAATTATTTTTTTTTTTTCATATGTGAGCATATTAGTAATTAGTGCCGGAATTTTTTAAATCAAAGAATTCAAAAAATAAAATTAATAATGAATTCATATATTCTGATTTCTTTATATATATATATATATATATATATATATATATATATATATATATATATATATATATATTATAATATATATATATATATATATATATATATATATATATATATATATATATGTATATATAAATATATAATATATATATATATATATATATATATATATATAATAATATAATAATATATATATATATATATATATATATAAGATAACTCTTTCTCATGTATATATATATATATATATATAATAATATATGTATATATATAATATATATATATAAATAATAATAGTTTTTAGTAGTTTATATAACTAACTC
>JABUQX010131893.1:0-7500 GCA_015478945.1 Trachelipus rathkii
TTTAAATGTTTGTATGTTTGTTTATATCTAACGGATATAACCAAATATGCTTGTGTTTGAATGCACTTTTTATTTTCTGTATATAATAACATTATTGTATTTTTATGTATCAAATATTTGTATAAATGTTTAGATTTTCGGATGTAACCAGTTATGCTCGTATTGAATATCCTTACAGATGTTCATGTATACTATTTTTGCTCATCATATGTTTGTAGTTTACTTTATGTCTCGGACATTTAATTAATATGCTTGCATTTGAAAAGTACTAACTTTATCTGTGATTTTTAGTTATATTTCTTGTATAATTAAATTATATTACAACTTTTCTCACTCCGTGTTTAGCGCAAGAAGTAATGTAGGACTCCATTATAACTTTGTAAAACATTTAATTTATGTTCGTCCTTATGCTAAGATTTTGCGGAGAAAATTTTAGCATAAGTCAAAGTGAAATACTGATAAGCTATATACCGTCATTTGAGATACTGCTTCAGCAGATAGTCGGTCAGTATCAAATTATTAAGAATTCAAAAGCAAAATCTTCACTTCAAGATACTCTCTCAGGAATCTCCCGGCAAGAGCGATAAACTACAAGGAACAGGCAGCGACTTGAAATTTCGATCTACAAATTTAATGCTCGCTAAAGAAGAGTCCCTGAGGCAAGTGTCGAAAGAAACGCACTGGAAAGGACAAGTGCGACTTTGCAATTTTCGCGCTACATGAGAGTATCTCAACCAAAGGTGACTTTTGTTACTCTTTTATACTTTCAATTGGCATATTCTTACTTATGTTGAATAAAAACATAATTTCAAACTATGGCATTCTAATTACATTCTCTATAACTAGAGTGCTTGCCTCTCAAAGAACCAACCAACTTTAGGCTATATTTTCAGCTCCGTTATAGTATACTATTATATTATAGATATATTATATATACGTATATATAAAATTAATATAGTAATAAGAGAGTATCATATAAGTACATATATATGAGTAGTAATTAATATATATGTTATTGGCTTGACCTTGTAGCATTTAAATATATTAATATATATTAATATTAAATATTATATATTATTATATATATATAGTATATATATATATATATATATATATATATATATATATATATATATATCATATATATATATATATAATAAGTACATTTATATTATATATATTAATTATATATATATATAGGATAATATCTATTAAAGTATATATATCCTATGATTTTTATAATTATATAGAGTATAATATATTAAATATATATAGTATATATATATATATATGATATATATATATATATATATATATATTATATTACTTATATATATATATAATATATATTATTATATATATAATAGTTTAAGAGGTCAAGAAACCTGAAGACAGAAAGTGTATTATTATTATATAGGTAAGAATGAGCAAAAGAAATATCCAGTCGTAAATAGTTTTAACAAAGGAGGTTAGATAGAGACGTGACCTCACACGTGCACGACCATACATTGAGCGAGTGTCAAAATAGGAGGTCAAAAGGAAGGAGAATCATACTTAATAATGGAAAAAGAAATTTTTGGAAAAAAAAAAATATTGACCTATTTTTTTTTTAGAGAGAAAAAACTAAATATTTTATCGATGATTGCATCATTTACATATTCTTTTATATTTAGTTTGTTCTGTTCGCTTTTGTAATAGTATATATAATATATATATATATATATATATTATATATATATATATATATATACTATATATATATAGTAATATATATAATATAATATATAGGTATATATATATATAGTAGTATATATCTGTATATCTATATAGTAAATATTATATACTAGTATTAGATTATATTAATATTATATATGATATATATATTAATATATATATATATATGTATTAGTATATAGCTGGTATATTATATATATATATACTATTAATATACTATATATATATTATTATATATAATATATATATATATATATGAGTAATATATATATATAGTATATATATAATAAATATATGATATAAGATATATATATAATAATCTATTATATATATATATATATATATATATATATATATATAATATAATATATGATATATATATATTATATATGTATATATATAGATAGATATATGATATATATATATAATATACTATATATATATATATTAAGTATATAATATATTGTATTTATATAATATACATATAATAGTATTATATACATATATCTAGTATATATATTATAATAATATATAAGTATATATATTTACTATATTAAAATATATTATATATATATAGTATATATATGATATATATATTATATATATATATATATCATAGATTATATAATATATATATATATATATAATTATAGATATTTATATATTATATATTAATATATATAATATTTATATAGTATTATAGTATATTAATATATAATGTATTATATATATATATATATATATATAATATATATATATATATATATTAATCTTGGTTTAAAAATTTTCTCATAGAATATAATTGTAATAATTATTCTCAACGATTTGCAAAACGACTTTTATTTTTAATGTGCGAAAGTTCGTTTTAAATGATAATTTATATTTATATTTATAACAGAACCATAAATAAACATAATAATTTAAATAACATAGCAAAAATATAATATATTACATGAATATAAAATTAAAATTTCCATTAATTGCCAATTTCCTTTTCTATATCTGGGTAAGTGTCTTGCCTAGAGGCTCGCCTCACGAAGACAATTAATTGTTAAAACGTGTTAAATGTCTTGGACCACCACAGGAGATTAAGTAAAATTTGCTTTCACAATATTGGTGGAATTCAAATTGAAATATAACTAATCATTAAAAAATATTACACTATAGATCTTGAAGCTTTTCTTTTATATATATATATATAATATATATATTTAATAATATAGTATATTAATATATATATATATACTATATAGTATATATATATATATATATATATTATATAATACTATATATAGTATATAATATATATATATAATATATATATATATATGAGATAGATGTTAAAATCCTTAAATATCCAAATGTGACTGCATTTATCAAATTTATTTGCAAAATTCATAATTTTTTTTTGTTAATATCAATGGAATCGCTTTACTAAACTTGGTAAGTATGGATTTATGGCTTACGAGCGTGTTCTCTAACTGGTTTGAGTAATTCATTGTCAAAGAAAAGCAATCTCAATTACTTTATTACTTTTCATAGTACATTGATTTTAAGACGAGGCATTCTCATTACTTCATTAACAGAATGCTGAATTTCTGATGCAACCTTCAAAATGCTTGAAATTATTTCAGCGATTTTTTGCAAGAAAATCTTTCAAACAAGCATTACATTATCAATATGATTAAGAAAAGTTGCTGTCACTAATGATGGAGACTGTAATGTATTACATAGTAGATGAGTGGGGGAGAATAAAATTGAAATCGTATTTAAATATTAATATATTCGCTCGTAATTACAATTTTAATAAATTTGAGGTTTTTGAAGAAGGTTCAGTATCTTGGTCCATCTTAAGCTCCTCTAAAGCTTCAACTTGCTTTAAAATTTTCTTTAATTCGTAAACAACCATCGTAATTTTCCACCAACTTTTTTCCCCACATTCGTGCTACTTTTGATTATTTTGTTTCTGGAAATTTTTTCCTATTTTTTCTATTAAAATAGCTTTTCGACTTAGTTACCTAAAATAGAGCCCAGGTATTTTTGCTGCGCCAATAAAGTTTCTAATGTCATATACTCTACATGAAATGTGAACACGAATGAACAAACATACAATGCAACTGTATATTTTCAACAGATTGATCACCTCTAAATTTTTTTTTCATCGCTGCTGCATCATCATATCGTTCTCCAGTCAGATTGTCACTATTTATATCAAGCTTCGTAGTTTTGCCTCTTCTAGAGGAGCTACTTTTCTTTTGTGCTTTCAACATGTCACTAAACCTAAGAAATTTTGAAAAACTATAAATGTGTTTTGCTTATTTTTATTAAAATATGCTTTTAAATTGCTTTTAATTATTAGTTTTATTCTTACAAATTAAAATTAAGAGACTAAAGCCATAAATAATATTTTGATAGTTTAAATAATTTGGGGGGGTTCAGAGCCCCTCAACTTCCCAGCTACGGCTTTAAATATATATATATATATATAATAAATTATAGTATATAATATATATATAATAATAATATATATAATAATAGTATATTATATATAAAGAGGTATATATATATATATATATTAATATATTTTATATATATATTATAATAGTAATAAACGGCAAATTATCTATTGCTTATAAGACAGAAGAGGCTAAGCTACCAAGCACAATGGCAGGAAACAATTTTAAATAGAAAGTTCTTTGCATTTCTCGCTAACAATGAGCAGATAAAAATAAAATAAAAAATTAACAAATAAATAAATGTTAAAAAAAAAAAATAAATAGATTTATATAAAAAAAAAAAAGTATAAAAAAAACAATTATTCATTTATAAAAAAATTAAATTATAAAAAATATTAATTAATAGATATTATAATATTAATAAAATAATTTTTAAAATATTATTAAAATATAAATTAAAATAAATATATAATATATATAGTATATATATAATATAATATAGTATATATATAATGACAGGGCAAGTATCAGAAATTGTTTTGAGGACGGAGTGCTTAGAGATGATATAATATTAATATAATATATATAATATATATATATATATATTATATATATATATATTATATAATATATATATATATATATTATAATATAATATTATATATATATATATATATATATATATCAGCATACATTACTTCAATAAAAGAGAATAAAATAATCTAACACTGATAGCAATTTCCAAAATACAATGAAAGATATAATTTTACTTATATAAAATTCTCAATCTTGTTATCTTAACAACAAAATAAATTCCTCCGTTCTTTAAAGGCAGTTAGTCCTGTTAGGCTTCTTTCTTCTGTGGAATTGAAAAAAGTAACTTTTGAGCCTTTCCTGAGTAGATAAATATTTTTTTGTAGTACACGTTTTGAGTTAGTTAAATGCTAATATCCTTAGCAATCCAAATGTGACTACTGTGCACATCAAATGTATTTACAAAATTCGTAAAATTTTAATAGATATCGATCTAATGAGTGACTTTACAAAGATTAGTAAGTATGGATCTATGGTTTACGAACTTGCTCTCTAGCTAGTTTGAAAAATCATCAAGAATTTTTTCTTTTTTACATCTTTTCATTTTACATTGATTCTCTCACGAGACATTCTCATTTCTTCATTAACAGAATGAAGAAATTCTATTACAACTTCCAAAATGTTTGAAAATGTTCCATCGATGTTTACTTGAAAATCTTTCATAATAAACATCAAAAGTAATTTTTAATATGATTAAGAGCAGTTTCTGTCACTTATTATGGAGATTGCAATGTATAGTGCATAATGGAAGTGTTGGAGAATAAAGCTGAAGTCATAAATAAACAAAGCAAGTTTACTTTTGATTGCAGACTTCAAAAAGTATATGTTATTTGTAAAAGGTTTAATATCTTGATCCATTCAAGCTCCTATAAAGATTCAACAAATGCTTTAAAAAGTTTCTCTAGTTCGTAAAACTCCATCGTAACTTTCCATCAACCTTGTGGGAGTTGTGTCCATTTTGTGTCTGGGAAAATCTTTCCTATTTTTATCTATTAAAATAGTAGTCCGCCTTGACAATATAAAATAGTACCTAGTTGCATTCACTGTGCCATAAAGTTTTTAATGTGTTGTACTTCACATGGATATATGGCTTTGAGCAGCCACTTAATCTAATAAATCTTCACAGACCACAAATATGTTTCCTCAATTCTATTAATATGTGCTCCTAATTTGTTTTGATTAACTATTATTTTAACTATTATTAAATATTAAAAGTTAAATTTAAGACATCAAAAAAAAATTTGATCGCTTAAATAATTGCCGTGATATATTTTCCACAGCTGGAACACTTTTAGAGCTCTTCTCTCTCTCTCTCTCTCTCTCTCTCTCTCTCTCTCTCTCTCTCTTCTCTCTCTCTCTCTTTCTCTCTCTCTCTCTCTCTCTCTTCTCTTCTCTCTTTAAAAGTTTACTTTGTTGCTGCTGCATATAGATGTTTAATGCAGAAGAACCCTTTTTATTTCACCTTTATAGTATTAATTACCTCAGCTAGAAATCTCCTTTTTGTATTTCACCAGCAACAAACCGAAAAAATCTTCACGAATTGTCAAATAGATGTTTTCCTTAATTTAATTAATATATACTCATTATTTACTTTGATTATTACTTTTTATTATTCTAATAAATTAAAATTGTCTTAAACCATAAAAAAATTTTGATACTTTAAATAATTTCGGGAGTGGGTGGGTTCGAACCCCTGAACTCCCCCTGGCTACGGCGTTATATATATATATATATATAATCTATAGTATATATATATATATATATATAAGTAAGTATATATATTTATATATGAGTATATATTATATAATATATATATATATAATATATAATCTCCCCAGGAAGGTCTCACGACCTGTCCAGTGGGCACCCATCGAGAAGACGTTCCTTCGGGTATCCACGGCCTAACGGCTAAATGCCAGCTGGCTGGCCCGCGCCTATCGCGGATGCCGGAAGTTTCCCCACTTAGTAGCAAAGCACGCTACCAATGTACTCATTAACGTCTTGAGTGAGACGAAGCTAGAGTTAATAGAGAATAGCTCACGTTCTCTCGCTCCACCCAGTCTCGAACCTGGGCCCCTCGCTTGCTAAGCGAGTGTTCTCACCCTCCTGAGGCTATGGATATATGATTATATATATATATATATAATATATATTATATATATATTATATTTATTATAGGGTAATAATATATATATATATAGATATATAATAGATATATATATATATATATATTAGTATATATAATATATATATATATATATAATATTATATATATATATTATAATGTATAAAATTATATATATTATATAGGTATATAATATATATACGATATATATAATATATATTAAAAAAATAAGTTCCAGAAAGACAATAGATTAATGTTTTTTTTTTGTTCACAACTTGATAATATAAAGGAAAATAGCGTTTTGAAAGTGTTTGCCCCAAAACCAAAAAAAAGATACCTCTTTATTATTATTATTATTATTATTATTATTTATTATTATTATTATTATTATTATTATTATTATATTATTATTATTATTATTATTTATTATTAATTATATTATTAATTATTATTTATTATTACTATTATATATTATTATTATTTATATTATTATTATTATTATTGTTCATTATTATTATTATTATTTTATTATTATTATTATTATATTATTATTATTATGATTTAATATTTATTATTATTATTTTGATTATT
>JABUQX010131893.1:12500-15000 GCA_015478945.1 Trachelipus rathkii
CCTCGGGGGTCAGAAGGTAGTCTTTGTACCAGGCAGTGTGGTGAGCATTAAAGTCTCCTCCGAGGAATGAGGTTTGGGTATGTGGATAAGGGTGTTAGGGGGGGAGTGAGGTTATCTGGTGGGGGGTTTTGGGGAAGTGGGGTGGCGAATATAGAGATTGATGATATGTTATAGGTGGTCTTATTCAGAAGGATGGAACAGGATTGGGTTTTATTAGTGCGCTTGGGTAATAGCGTGAGGTGTGGGGTGTGTTGTTGTAAAGTAATGTGTTTTCTGGATCAAGTGTTAGGAGGGAGTGTTGGGGTGGGTGGGAGGGGGAAGTAGATAGCGTCATAACCGTAAAAAGTGGGGAGTGGGGTATTTTGGGGAGGGAGGCTTCTTGTATGATGGCTAAATGGATATTATGTTTTAAGGAAGTGTTGAGTTCTATACGATTTTTGGTTAGGCCATTGATATTTAATTGTAGTATATTGAGAGAGGGTTAGTTTTGGGGAGGGGGTTTTGAATACAGTGGAGGTTGCAATTGCGGCAGAAATAGCCTATTTATTCTGGGAGTTTGGGAATGGGGGAGCAGTCAGGTGACCAACCCGAGACAGCTTTTGCATTTGGACGCTTGTTTATGTCCAACTATTAGATGGCATACTGGGGCAATAAAATCTATGGGGACCTGGGTTTTTCTCGACGTCACCCGACCGAAGAAGAAGTAGTCTCATCACCAAGAAAGAAGAAACAGCCAGAAAAGATAGATTGGAGATGTTGTTAAAGAAGTAAGATAAAGGTGTTAGAAAAACAAAGATATCTCCGACCTGTTGACCCGGCGCCCGTCCGGATCCTGTCGACAATGTCCCTCCTGGTGGAGGGGGGGATGGTGAGCGTTCTTGTAGCTTCCCCCCCGGGGAAGAAGTGACTTCGTCTTGAAGAGTTCTTCTCCGAGCTGTGGCCGGTCAGTTTCGCCACACACGCGGCGACGCTCATCGAAACATTATTGAATTATATATTAAATATATGTATATATATATATATATATATATATATATATAATATAATATATAATTATATATATATATATATATATATATATATTATTAGTAGTATATAATATATATTCTCGCTGAATACATAAATAGCATTTGATTTGAATTTAAGACATTTAAACGACTCGTAGGGTAACACAAGGTGGTGCTGTGTCTGCGCAGCTGAGATTTGTGTAGACATTGGTAACTCCACGGTCTAGTTTGTGCGGGTGCTCCTTTCTTTCCTGACACCTTCTTGTTGGAATTCTCTCCCATCTTCTGTGTTTCTGCTGATATTTAATCTCCCTCACTTTAAAGCCTGCGTCGTTGCTCCTCGTGCGTAATTGCGCAGCGATGAAATTTGGCGTGCAACACCCCCTGCCTGAATAGGGCTCTGCCGTGGAGTGGTGAATGACAACTGTAGAATATATTATATAAATATAAGAGTATATATTAATTATATATATAGAATATATATATATAGTATATATTACTTATATATATATATATATTACAATACGATATAAATGTTTTGCATATATATATATAATATATTATCTATATTATATATATATAATAATATATATATTAATATAGTATATTATATATATAATATATATATATATATAATATATATATATATATTAAAATATACTATATATCACTCTATATAACCTTACAATACCGGGTCGTAGGCTCAAAGACAAAGGGAAAGCCTGGACCAGTTGTCAGAAATTTTTACCCATAACTTTAAGATAATCTGACCATAACTCCACTCTGAATTTGAACTTGGTTAATAAACACTGGGAATTATTAATCATTATTCTATACTGATATAACTATAATAATCATAATAAATAACAATAATAACATAATATATCATACTCATTAATACTTATATACATATCCTATACTATACCTATATATACCTACTATTAACTTATCATAATTTAATAAATATAGGGATGACATTAATATTTTATTTGTTATGATTATTTATTAGTAAATTATTATTATTATTATTATTATCATTATTATTGTTATATTATTTTTATTATTATTAAATTAAGAATTATTATTATATTATATTTCTATATTAATATTAAAAATACATAATTTATATCTTATAATATAATTATAAATTATAATTATAATTATAAATTATAATAATCTTTTAATTATTATATATTTTTATATTATATGATTCATTATTCATTAAATTATTATATTATTATATTAATTATAATTCATTATATATTTATATGGGGATGAATTATTTATTTTATTGCGCGCGAGCATTAATTATTAATGTTCACTCATTATAATTATAGTTAATATTAATGTTATATATTATTATTAATTATTATTATTATTATTATTATTATTATTATTATTATTATTATTATTATTATTATTATTATTATGAGTGTTGTTGAACATGCTTTTAATTCTTAATATTAATTATTAATATTAATATGTATGATAAT
>JABUQX010131893.1:27500-30000 GCA_015478945.1 Trachelipus rathkii
TAGGTTGTAAGTGCTACTTTCCAATACTAAATTATTTTGAGGACCATGTATTAGTTTAGGTTAGGTTAGGTTACGTTAAGTTAGGTTAGGTTAAGTTAAATTAGGTTGGATAAGGTTACATAGGTTAGATTATGGGGTAGATTAGATTATATTGCATTAGATTAAGAAAGTTCAATTTTGTTAAAAATAAAATTTAATTTATTTCACAGGTTTGTGCTAAACTAAAAAACAAAAAGGAATGAACATAAAGATGATTGATTCATATATTTGCGAGTATGCGTGGAGTAAAAGAAATGAAGGAAAAAATCTATTTGAAATAATATTAAAGGATATTGCAGAATTTCAAACATAATAATAACGTATATATATATATATAAAAATATAAATATATATATATATATATATATACATATATAAAATATATATATATATATATATATATATATATATATATATATATATATATATATATATATATATATATATATATATATATATATATATATATATATATATATATATATTTTTTACACTCTGTATATATATATATATATATATATATATATATATATATATATATATATATATATATATATATATATATATATATATATATTATAAAAAGGAATGTAATGTTGACATTATAAAACTTCAACTTCCATTAAATATATTACCATTAATGTAAGTAATTTTTTTTACCAAACATTTTAAAAATTTAAACTAAGTTGTAAAAATTTAACCTAAAATTTTATGAGTTAGAGAAAAACGTAAGGATTTAAAAGTAGCTTCAATTGTCATTATTATTTCTTAAAATGCTTGTTTTTAGTTTTATATATATATAGTATATATATATATATATATATATATATATATACATATATACATATGATATATATATATATATATATATATATATATATATATATATATATATATATATATATATATATATATATATATATATATATATATATATATATATATATATTAGAGAGCGGAAAATTTTAAGTTTTTTTTTTTTTTTTTTTTTTTTATTTCCCCCATTTAGGGGGCTCGAGCCGACGGGGGACAGAGGGGGGGACGTTTCATACCCCGGAGGGGATGGTCGGAGGAACCCCCGCGACACCCAAAGACCAAAGAGCGGGGGTTCCGAAGACCATCCCCGGAGGGGGGGATTAGTACCCTCCGTCCACCGGGAGGCCGAGAGACCCCGACTCCTGCCATCTTTGCGGTTTACCCTATGGTATTCCTTTAGTTAAAAAAAAAGAATAATTTTACTTCCAAAAACACTTTGGTATTACTTTAACTAAAGGAATACCATAGGGTAAACCGCAAAGATGGCAAAGAATAATTTTTAGAATATTAAGAAAAAAAAAAAAAAAAAAAAAAAAAAAAAAAAAAAAAAAAAAAAAAGGTAAATCCCATCCTTAGAATTTTCGGCTGATTCCAAATATATAATTTGTTTTACTGTAGGACCTGCCGTTCTCTAGTTACATACTGTGAGCATTAAAAAAATCTGACCATCTATATATATATATATATATATATATATATATATATATATATATATATATATATATATATATATATATATATATATATATATATATATATATATATATATATATATATATATATATATATATATATATATATATATATATATATATTTTATAATTTATATATTAAAACATCACAGGAACCGTGGGAAGCGCAAAAAAGGAAATTGTTTTATTATCCAAAATAAACTCAACACTATTTCTTAACTTATAAAACTTCAACTTCCATTAAATATATTACCATTAATGTAAGTAATTTTTTTTACCAAACATTTTAAAAATTTAAACTAAGTTGTAAAAATTTAACCTAAAATTTTATGAGTTAGAGAAAAAAATAAAAATTTATTAAAAAAAAATATATATATATATATATATATATATATATATATATATATATATATATATATATATATATATATATATATATATATATATATATATATATATATATATATATATATATATATATATATATATATATATATATATATATATATATATAGTAAATATATATATATATATATATATATATATATAGATATATAAGATATATATATATATATATATATATATATATATATATATATATATATATATATATATATATATATATATATATAGTATTTATATATCTCTATATCTCTATATATAAATATATATAAAAATATACCTATATTTTGTGACAATATTTCTACTTTTGACTTCACTCGGTTTCTTTTATATTCTAAAACTTTTTCTAAGACGGTATATTGTTGTTATCAATTTTTCCTCAATATGAATTTAATTTTACCCTTATTTTTTTAGTTTTTATTTTGGAACAGAAATGTGCGACTCTCAAATCAAGAATTTTTCCTTTTTTTATATTTATAATTTATTTCACTTTGCATTGTTTAAAAAAAAACACGCATCTGGCACCATGCGCGCTTTGTACATTTTGTTCG
>JABUQX010131893.1:32500-35039 GCA_015478945.1 Trachelipus rathkii
ATATATTTATATATATATATATATATATATATATATGTATAGATATATATATATATATATATATATATATATATATATATATATATATAGTATATATATACACCTTTACCTCTCGCCTCCTGACCACCCCTCGTCAGAGTAACCATACTCGCTAAGGTACCCTGCCAGCACCTAAGCCGCTTAAGATCGAAAAAGACAGTGTATTCCCAGGCTGTTCTGGGAGGATATTAGAAGGACAGACTTGGAGGATGTGATACAGTCGAGGCCTTAGTTGCATTTTTATGCAGATATTTGGAGGTAGTATGGTTAATGTTGAATCTATTTTTGGAGTATTGTGAGTTTGGGTGTGGTGACCGCATCTTAATTTGGCCAAAGATTACTGGGTGGTAATTGGAAACGAGTTAATTTTAAAAGTATCTGGTGAGTGGATCATTTAGGTATATTGTTTGATAGTTTGGTTTCTTAAAATATTGTTCTGTTAGTTAGGCATTTGTTTGGTGTATGAAGTGTTGTTTTGTGGTGGTGGTTGAAGTGTTATTTAGGATTTGTTTGTATAATAAGGCTGGGGAAGATGGAGGTTGTTTTAGTCTGCAGAGGTGGATTGAGTGCAATGTACAGGGTGTTGTGGTGTCTGTGTTATAGCGTTAAATTGGGTGTCACTACCCAGGTGCTTGTCTATAAGTAGTATCTTTGTTTCAAGCCGTGTGTAAGTGTTGTTATGTTGTAAGTGTACATTCTTTATAATCTTGAGCCTTGATTGTGTTGTTTTTAGTTTCATGTTTCCTTTACATAGTGGACATACTGGTGAAGCTTAGTTCTGTACTAAGTATGTAAATTGTTTCTTCTTTATGGTGATGGATATCTGCCGGTTATTTTGATGTCAGTTCTGCTATGGTTCTTGAATGTTTAGTTTCCTGTTTTTCTGTTGATGTTGTAATGTTTTCAACGATTTGAAAGTTAAATAAAAGGTAAGTTTACCTCTATATTTTGGGTACTGTTTTAGTGGATAGTTAGTGTTATTTGCGAAGATTTGGGGATTTAGGAATCTGAGTTGGTTTTTTGTCGTGATTAGTATGGGATAGAGGACTTATAATGGTAACATTCTATTGTCCGTTAACCAAGTTTGTATTTGGCTGACATATTGTTGTTTAGGATTGATGCTGTGTTTAGATTCTGATGTGTGTTATCTACGGTAATATCACTGGCGTAAATTGTTGCTGTTTGTGTGGTCTGTTTGTGGTTGTGGAAGATCTACAGAATTGGTTGAGCGCGTAAGTGATAGTATTGCTCCTTGATTACACTGTTTTAATGTTTACTGTGCGTGGTTTCTGTTATTGATCTGTATTTAAGGTGTTTTCCTGATAGAAGTTTGGATAACCACTTTTAAATTAGTGGGATGCTTTGATTTCATTATTTAGGTATTAGATTGTGTCTGAGACTGTATCAGTCAAAAGCTTTGTTTATGTCGTTTACAGAGCAGTTTTTTTTTGTGTGGGTCTGAGATTTGCTTCGTTTATTGTTGGTTGTATAATGCTTTGTGAGCTGTTGGGGTTGATTAAACTTGTTGGAAGCCATGTTGAATTTATTTGGGGATGTGTGATTTTATTCTATTCAGTATGAGCTTTCTAGAGCTACATAGAGTGATAATAGTGAAATTGGGCGATAGGAAGAGGGGTTTGAGGGGACTTTTTCTGGTTTTAACTCTTAGGATGATAATTGCTTTCCAGATGAAGGGAATGTGATGATTTATTTGATGGAATCCTTCTGTATATTGTGTATAAGTTATATATATATATATATATATATATATATATATTATATATATATATATATATATATATATATATATATATATATATATATATATATATATATATATATATATATATATATATATGCGTGGACTCATATATATATATATATGAATATATATATATATATATATATATACACGCATCTATCTCAACATTGTGTTTTCCTACACTGGCACGAAACTGTGAATCTAATCATATCTCTATACGAGAAGACTAAATGTTTTAAATTGTAAATCGCTAAAATGAGGTATTTTCAGATTTTTCATGTTTATATTAATGGCATTAACAGATTGGCCAGATTATCACACTCACTCTTGGACCAAGCTGTTTATTTAGCAAACATAGAACATGCGCCAACAAAGTAGTCTATTTAATTTAACACTTCTGCAAGCACGGTTTTCCTATATTGCATTGTTTGGAAATGTCGTTATATTCTCCCCTTTGTCTTTGTAACGTGCTTTTTAGGATTCGGGTACCTGAGTGCATAGTCGGCCACTTTTTATTAAGTTCAATTTTTCTAAAGTGTGAGTCGAAAGAACGATTCAATAACTTTTCAATAGCGCAAAACATATCATCCATTGTTAATAAACAATCAGTAGCTCACACTATGAAAACCCACATTATATATATATATATATATATGAAAGCGGCGCACGAAACGCGAAAGCGTTTCACGATACAAATGAAAACGGTTAAACACCCAAACGACTGAACGAAGTAATAAC
>JABUQX010131894.1:5000-27353 GCA_015478945.1 Trachelipus rathkii
TTTTTTTTTAAATATAATATATATATATATATATATTATATATATATGTTTTATATAATTATAATATATATATATATATATATATATATATATAGTTTTATATATATATACTATACTATATTACATATATATATATATATATATTATATATATAAGTATATACATTGAAACAAATGCAATTGAGAAATTCGCTGAAAAAGAACGAATAAATTATTTTAGGTTTTATGAGTGTGTATTTGTCTTCGATATATCCAAATAGGGAAGCTTTGTGGCAGGTTTGGTGATATATGGTGGTTGCTGATAGGCTTCTGAATGGAATACAAAAAGTATGTATGACGATAGTTGAAGCGTGTGTAAGAATAAATGGTGTCAATGGGTGATTGGTTTAGGATTAATAGCGGAGTGAGACAGGGTTGTGTTATGTCTCCTTGGTTTATTCAATTTGTTCATGGATGGGGTTATGAAAGGAATAGAAGGTGGCGATGGCAGGAAATGGTGTTAGAATGATGGAGAATGGAGAGGAGTGGAGGTGCCCTACCTATTATATATGCGGATGATTTGTTTCTGTGTGGGAATCTGAAGGAGTTTTGAGAGGACTTGGTAGAGAGATTTGCAGGTATGTAAAAGGAGGGGTTTGAAGTAAACGTAGAATTAAGAGTAGGTTATGGTCGTGAGTGAGGACAGTCCTCAGTGTGGAAGTTATGTTAGATGGTGAGAGCTGGAGCACGTGTCTGAGTTTAAATATATTAGGGTATAATAGTTGGGATGAGAAGGGAAGCGGATGTATGCAGAAGTGTGTAGGAAAGTTGTGAATGGCAGGAAGGATTGCTGGTGCAATTAAATCGATTGTTGGTGAATGTAAAAGGGACTAAGTCTTGAGTGGCGGCTAGCCTCTTTACATTGAGGTAATGTTGTTTACATGTGCTTTTGTATGAGTAGTGAGACTATGGTTTGGAAATAAGAAGTATAGACTTAAACGTTTTCATGTGTTCAGATGCGACAATTCCTTAGGGCATGCTAGGTGTGAAAGAATTAATAAAATGAGGAATTGAACGTATTAGAGAGTGGTGTGGTGTGAAATGAAAAAGGGGTAAAATGAGAGAATAAATGAAAGTATGTTGAGCATGGTTTGGTCATGTGGAAAGGATGAATGAAGTCGGCTTGGGTTTAAGGCGGCATGTTTAGTGGGAGAAGTGTGTTTGGGAACGGCGACCGGCTGGGAACGCGAAGGAAAAATCGGATTGAGCGGTGAACGAACTGTCTGAGGAGGAAATTGTGAGGTTTGGCAGGGCAGAGATAAGGTGCATGATAGAGGAGAGATATGGCGGGGTTTTGTATGGGGATATGGTTTGGCCCACTGGGCCAGGGGATGAACCCTTACATTGACGATTGACCATAGTGAGGGATCGTCGCGGTCCCATGATGCTCTAGGGTGGTTTTTCTGTCTGTGACGAGCTCTTCACTAATTAAATGGTACAGAGGGGGCGGTAAGGTGGGCTTTTTCTTTTCGACGTTTGTCATGTTCTCCCATACTGCTTTCCTTTTCCGATGCTTGTACAGCACTTACCCCCAATCTTGGGGGGAAAAAAGGTAGAGTGAAGAAAGTATATCATATAAATTATATATATATTATATATATATATATGTATATATATCAGTATATATAGTATATATTATATTATATAATATTATTATATATATATTTATATATATATATATATTATATATATATATATATATATTACAATATATATATATAAGAGGCGCTCCTAGCTCGTGGTAGAATACTGCGCTTAGGCAGCGGAGAGGCAACAGGTTGAGACTGGGGTGGAGCAAGAAATGTGAGCTATATCTCTATTAACTCTAGCTTCGTCCCACTCAAGAGTTAATGAGTAATTGGTAGTGCGCTTTTGCTAACTAATGGGAAAACTTCGGCTTCGTGATAGGTCTGGCCAGACAGTGGATTAGCCGTTTGGCCCGTGTAAACCAAGGACCTTTCTCGATGGGTCGCACTGACAGGTCGTGTTTTTTTCTAGAAGGCCATAAAACCTTCTGGGGAGGACAGTTTATTTAATGTATATATATATATATATATATATTATATATATATATATATATATATAGTATATATATATATATATATATATTTATATATATTATTTATATATATATTATAATTATATATATATATATCTACTTACAATATGACAGGACCATTAGGATTTCATAATGATGGGTTATTGGTCCGAGTCTATTAGAGAGATGAGGCTCTCTTCGGTAAAACGAAACCAAATCCCTCCTCTTCCAAAACCTAACAAGTGATCCAATTATTTTGAGCCCACGCTCTGTTCTCATATGCTTCAGCAAAGAAACTATCATATGCTTCAATGACTGTAAGCAACGAAAACATTTTCTTTAATCATTACTATGTTTTTTATTTGCTTTTAAAAGGAAGAGAGCACACAAATTTGGGTCAAACGGGAAAAGTTCGTGAAAAACCTCTTTTGCAATGGTATATTTTCTAGAGCTTCTAAACCAGACTTTGCAAACGAATCCTGCATAGCTTGACTAGGAAATCTTACTTTCACTGGCATAAACACCTGGGTCACTAAATGCAAATGCCAAAAACCCTGCACTCCACATTCTTCAATAAATTAAAATATTCTGCAACAAAAAGAAATTACCAGAAAAAGAACAAACATAAAAGGATCTTTTTCAATCATAAGGGTTTGTTCTCGGTGGAATTAGGAACGACAGTATTGGAATTCCAAAATTTTAGAAAATGATAAAAATCGACTTAATTGGTGTAGTCGTCATGGCTATGGTTAACGGTATGAATACTACATTCTTACACGACGGGAACGGCATATTTCTATCAATTCGTGGACGCCGTTACTTGTAATCTGGAACTGTCCCACTTATATCAGATGTTCTCATAAACATAGTTGATTTTGGCAAATTATCATCTACGTTAGTGTAGCCCGAGACACAAAATTCACGTCATTTGACACCATTGACCATAATACCATATGGCCTGAACTCAGTGAGGTGAAAGTTATTAATATTGATTTGCCTATCGAGAGAGCAGTGGAAGAAGTCGTTCTTCATTCGTAATATCACAGAGCAATTGATAAATGTCACACTCAGAACGGAAATCTTCTGTGCAGCTCATGTAGTAAAATATTTTAGGGGTGAAATTTATGTAATTAAGGTATATTGACGATACTTCCATCTCTGGCATATGCCTGTAGCACGACTAATTACAAGCGTGATATAACCTGAAGATCTTTGACAGACTGCTGCTAAAACTACTACAAAAATTTTTCCTTAGTAGCTGTATATATGTTGACGATATATAAATATATATATATATATATATATATATATATATAGGTATATATATATATAAAGTATATATATATATATATATATATATATATATATATATATATATATATATATATATATCTTTTCTTTCTTTCTTCAATGTTCTTCTATTTTCCCAAGATTGGGAGTAAGGAGCTCTACTACAAGCATCGAAAAGAAAAGCAGTAGGACAATCACAAATGTCGAAAAGAAAGCCCAGCCTACCGCCCCCTCTGTACCAATAATTAGTGAAAGCTCGTCACAGACAGAATCACCTTAAAGTTTCTTACGGGACCGCGACGGACCCCTACTATGGTAAATCGTCAATGTAAGGGTTCATCCTTGGCCCAGGTGGCCAACCATGCCCCCATACAAAAACCCCGCCATTCTCTCCTATCATGCACCTTTATTCTCGCCCTGCCAAACTCACATTTCTCTCCTTCAGATACTCGTTTACTGACTCAATCACTTCGGTCTCCCAGCAGGTCGGTTCCCAACACACTCTCCACTATACATCCGATTAACCAACGACTATCATTCATCCTTTCTTTCCACGTGACCAAACCATTTCAACATACTTTCATTTATTCTCTCATTTACCCCTTTCTTCACACCACACAACTCTCTAATAAGTTCATTCCTCATTTTCTCTTATTAATTCTTCTCACACCTAGCATGCCCCTAAGATTGTCCATCTGAACACATTGAACTTAGATCTATATTTCTTATTCCAGACCCCATAGTCTCACTACCATACAATAACACAGGTAACAACATACCCTCATGTAAGACTCTACCGCACTCAAGACTTAGTCCCTTTACATTCACCAACGATTTAATTGCACCAGCAACCTACCTGCCATTCACAACATTCCTACTACGCTCTGCATCATCCAAGAGGTAAATATATATATATATATATATATATATATATATATATATATATATATATATATATATATATATATATATATATATATATATATATATATATATATATATGTTACGGAGACTGAAAATTATCAGTTCCAGTCTCCGGTCGAAAAACTAGACATTAAGACCTAATAAATCAAATGTTAATGTTCTGAGTGCGATTTTATAAATGGTTAGAATGAATGGGAAATACTGAATGGCGGTTACCTTTTAGGAATTAATAGCCACAGTCTCCGTCTTCAAGAACCATCAACGCCGGCATCAATCAGCTACGGGAAGAGTCATAGGCGTATCTTTTCTAACGTGGGTCTTATCATCGCAGGGACCCTGAACATGTGCTCAACATCTCGTCCACATCTTGGGATTCACTCACAAGTATTTTTACGTTAAGAAAACAAAAACAAAACAAATTCAAGGGGGATTGAAAAACAGACAGTATTTCAGTATGGTTTTATTTAAAACGTAAGAACTTTGATGAAATTGATGAAATTATGTAGAATATGTATAAAACAGTTACCTCATGGGTTTGGTTTTTTCTTTAAATGTAATAATATATCTATATATATGAAGTCACCTCAAGGGTTTGACTTTTAGCTTAATTTTAATTTAATTTATGATAAAGATTGGAAAGTATGTTCGGATTACTCCTTTGAACATAACCTAAAATTTGAACAGGGAAATCGTCTGGGTTGAGGGTTCACTTAATAATAATAATAATAATTGCTTTTCAGATTTGTACTTAATAATTAATATAATTTATTTTACAGGCGGGTCTAATAACTTAACTTTGGGAAGATGCGATATGTATTCATATATGAAGAATTTTAAGAAAGGTATCAACTTTGGTTTATTCAAGCTCTAGGAAATACAACCAATTTCTGGCCAAGCTCTGGAAATTACCCAACTCTGGGATTACAATCATGGGACTTCAGCCCAAGCTCCGGGAAGACCTGATCAAGCTGGAATCTACTGTCCCAGCTCTGGAAAGACCTGATCAAGCTGTAAAATTCTTGACCAAGCTCTGGAACCTGGAATATTTAAGGTAGGCAACTTAATATATTCCTATTTTACTGATTGATTTTAATATTTTATGCATGTATTTCACTTTGTGTTTATAAACTTATTAAATTTACATTAATGAAACACTTACCCCTAGGAATCAATAGTTCTCCATAGGGGATTTATTGTTGGTCTTTGGATCCAATTAGTTGCAGAGGATATCCTACAATTAATACATTTTGGTACATTAATTACTATAATGAGGTATTCTGAATTAAAATGTTTTCCTCAATAATATTTGATTATAATTTATGACTTATATGTTATTTACTAACCTTGGAAACAGGATCAAGGTTCCTTCCTTCGTATGATTAATCAGAATAAAATCAAATATGCCCACTGAATTATAATAATAATATTCTGAGGGGCAACTTTATATTTTAAGATTTAAAGATATAGATATAAATAAATTATATTCAGTATATCAACATAACTAAAAGAAAGAAGATATAAAACATTAAATAATAATTGTCTATTTTCCAATGTTGGAACATATTATAATTATCCAATTTGCAGAATATAAGAATACACTGGGATCTTCTGGCATGATTTACATTTTAAAATAGTTACGCCAAAAGAGACAGGAATGGAGTCGGAGTCACCATTACATCCTCCTCCGCTAAATTTACGCCCCCACCTCGTTTTAATAATCGATTTGGTGGAGTTAAAAATTAATATAATATTTTATTTAATTAAATTTTTCTTTCCATAGTCAACCAAAACATTTCTGAGGTATAAACAAAAAAAATAAGGTAGGTTATAGAATTATAAATATATGAACATATAGAGTACAAATGTATTCTTTATTATACAAAGTTTTAACATAAATATTTGACTTTAACAATTTCTTTATAAAAATAAATATTTTTATATAAATCTTAATCATAAATATTAACAAGATACTATTATTAAACATACATTAATTAAACATTGGGTCGGGTCGGTGGGTAATAGAGGAAAGCCTTCTATCAGTTGCTCTCTCTTCCCTTATTATCTCGAACCATTTTTGTTGTAATATTTCATGTAAGGCTTCATCGGTTCCCCTCCAATTTAATTGCTCCATAGTCCAACGTACTCCAGTACGTATGGTTTCTAGGGATTGCGAATCAGGAGAAAGGTTCTGATAATCAGATGGAGGATTTACATTTGTAGGAGTATGAAACATATTAGAATAATAAGTATGTGAAGCTGCTGCATTATTAGTTGACAAAGCAGGCAACAAATTTATATGGGACACATTTCTTTGATACTCGGGGTCTCTATCCCTCTGAATGAATGGGTGTACATTTGATTGTGACAATCTTGACCTAGGTAAAGTAACAGGATGCCTTGTAGTAACATTATAATTATAAGGATGATAACGGCTAGTCCCTAAGAACCTTGGAGCTGATACACCGGGTGTTACTGTATCTTCTATTGTTGTAGGATTAGGACGTGACGTAGAAGGTCGATTATTTTCAGGAACATTTCTATCACTACTATCTGAATGACGGATGGACAATTGTGATCTGAGTCGAGGAAAAGGGCCTGAGCTGATTCGTGAAGAGATTGAAGAAATTCTGTTTGATCCATATGCTTGATGGGTTGTTTGAGGTTGGTTGATATCCAATTCAGGGTATTTCATCATCATAGCTTTGAGGAATTTTCTGTTTGGATGAAGCCCATCAGAGATGAGAGGAGAGCCCATCACTAAGGTTTCTCTTTCTTGATATTTTCTATGAGGTGTATTGGTTACCTCTACACTCTCTGAATCGGTCTCATGATACAAATCAAGGACTTCATTGCCTATGATGAGACGTTTATCCGTCCAACTATACTGAGCATCAATCAGTTCTTCAAATTTGGTACAACACTTTATAGAGTGTTCTCGTAATATATCTGGAGATATATCAGGATCATCGATGAAATGTCTGGCAAAAGCGGGTCCCCAATCCTTAATAACACGTTTACAATTGAAAGTATAGATGTCCGATATAGGTGGAATAATCAAATATACTTTAACATTAGGATTAATCAGTTTTGCGTTCTGAGTTATTTCTTCCATCAGAGGGGGTACATCAGCCATATTAAAATCTTCAGTAGGATGAAGTACTGTAGTAGACTTGACATCTTCTTTAATTTCCTTCTTTGTCCACGCCATTGTGATGAGGGACCATATGATAATGTACCGCACATCCTTTGTCATAAGAGTATTTACTCTATTCGGGCAAGCTGAAATATGACGTCCTGACTGGAAATCCGTCCTCACAAACAGCTTATATTTTTCTCTTAAGAGACGTTTTTCATTTTTAAATAATCCCACAGTGGATGAACCCACTATCATTATTAATGACATTTTTATAATTTATTTTAATTTAAGTCTGTTTTTTACAATTCAGGGAAGGAATCTATTTAAAATGAGGAACGAATTGTGAGCACAGTCAGAATCCCTGATTCTCTGAAAAACAGTTAAAGTGATTAGTAAATGACCCCATATATATAAACCTGCAAAAAAGATTTTTAATTATTAGTACATGGATTATTAGCAATATTATAAAATTTCATAAAATAAAACATATAATATATACATATATTAGGGATAACTTATATATGCTTACATATATATGCTTTCATATATATGGGCTTACATATATATTAGGGATAACTTATATATGCTTACATATATATGCTTACATATATATGTGCTTACATATATATTAGGGATAACTTATATATGTTTACATACAAGAGTAGTACAATATATACTTGATTTGATATATGATGAAATTATTTAAGATCATCATGGATATCAATTACGTAATTTTTTAAGGGGTAAATTTAAAATAAGAAAGTGACCTATTTAAGGATCAAGAAAGAAAACACTGGATAGATTCATTATTTAAGAGAGAAAGAAAGAAAGGATAGATTTTAAGGGTTTTATTTCATGAACAATAAATATTTAAGGATCAAAACGGGAGTTTTCTTTTACAGGGTAAACAGGGTAAGGCTTTTATTTTGTTATCTTTATAACTATACTGTGATTACTTAATTATTGATTGACAGGCATTCCATTTGTAATCTGTCTTATTATTTGGTAAGGAAAATAAAGATAAAAGTAAGATTTTTTATTTCATAGTACTTTTACAAAAAATTTATTTATTTTAAAGTAAACCGGATAATCTTCGTTGCTTAATATGTTCGAGAGGTTTTGTCATTACATAGGAATATTCTCTCACTGGGCCCCTACTTCTTGTATGTGGGCGCTTCTGAATTTCTTCCAATTCCTCATTACTAAAATGAACTATAGTTAAATTACTATGATCTAAAATTACATCATTCGGATTTCCAGTTATTTCTCCAACGATTTGGAAAGGTGTTTCCTGAATAGTTGGTACTGGTGATGAAATTCTGCTGGTTTGGGATCCATTTGCAGAAAAATCTGACAATCGAGGGGAAAAACCACAAAAATCGGGGGATTTAGAACCAATTGTACCTTCAAAAAGTGTTACATGGGACTCCCCTGGAGGGGTAAATAAGTTGGATCTCACTGATAATTCATTTTCTACTATCGGTGATATAGACCAAGAAGTGGTAGGTTTATCTTTAAAGTAAGAGTGGGGGGAAGTAATCTCGTCCTCATTCAAATTCCTCTTATCAGAACTTTCTACCATTATTCGAGGGTTAACAGACCCAAAAACGGAAGGATACTGGAACTTTTGAATCAGTTTTTGACCATAGAGATCGTAATAATCTAAAGATGGAGTTGGAATTTCTCCATACATATCAACCAAGGAAATACTACTGGTTTCTGGGGAATTTACAGGTTCTGAATTGTGGGAAGTCCAGACCGGTAAATCGGGAATTGCTTCGGGAGGTAATGAAAACTTAACCTTAGGGAAATTGTTTCTGATAAGAGTAGGTAATACATCAGAAGCATCATTTACGGATGGAGTAGAGACGTCATTTTGAATCATTTCTCTCTCTGTTTGAGGCATTCGTTTTTGATTGAGTTCAGATAAGTCTGGCATTTGGATATACTCTTCTATAGAGATAGGATTCAAGTTTAGAAAACCTTCAAAGTCGGCCTCTTCATCTTCTTTATGATCAAGACTATCATCAAATATAGAATCACTAAGAGATATTTCAGGTGAGTCAGAAAACGACTCACTACAATTAGACTGATCATCCGTGTCCTCCACAAATTCATCATCCTCAAAAATTTCATCTTCCTCTTCGGAGAAAAAGATCTCTCGGATTTCTTTATTCCGAGATAAGTACTTACGCAAGTAATTGGGGATGTCTATCCACTCTCTGAGATGTGAAAAATGAACTTTTTGTAATTTACTGGAAGGATTATGGAATCGACGTACAACATACGTCACCTTATTGGGGTTTACTTCTACAACTACAAAGGGCCCTTCCCATTTATTTTGAAACTTCATGGCAGTACTAGGGCCAGTCCGAATAACTTTCCGAGCTACCTTCTGTCCTTTTTTAAATGGTTTAAAATTGACACTGCCTTCTTTCCAATATTGTGGGAAAGTATGGGCAGGGGAATGGGATTTTTGTAATAGGAAATCAGAAGGAGACATGTTTATAGCGCTGTGCACAGTATTATTATAAATTAAGATTGATGAAGGTAGTTCCTCATCCCAGTTTGCGGGTTGTTCCAGAACCAAACATTTAAGGATTTGTATTAGACTTCGGTTGAACCTTTCACAAACTCCGTTGCTAGCCGGATGTAAGGGTGAAATTCTAATATGTTTAATATTGTGCTTTTGCAATACCTGCTGAAATATGTGCGAGGTAAACTCGGTTCCATTATCTGTAAGGAGTCGATTAGGGACTTTTGGAAGAAAAGGTAAAACCTGATACTCTAATTTCCGAGAAACCGTTAAGCTAGATTTATCAGGGATAGGGACGACCGACACCCACTTTGAATAGTGGTCGATAAAAACCATGCAATACTTATTTCCTTTATATGTTTTCGGGAATTGTAATAGATCCATAGCGCACAAGTCAAACGGGTAGTTAGCAAGAATCTTCAGCATAGGAGGAGTGATATTTGAAGAAAAATTTTTTTGCATCTGGCAAATGGGACAGCAACGAACTATATCTGAAATGACCTGGTTCACCCGGGGGTGCCAGAATTGTTTATATATTAACTGGAGTAATTTATTGCGACCTATATGTGCACATGACACATGAAGACCAAGAGCTATATGCATAAGGAGGTTTAAAGAAACTAAGTATAATAAATCATCTGACTTAGTTTTATAATATAGTATGTCATTTTCCAGAACAATTTGGAATCGGTGCATTTTATATTGTCGAGGTACTTGTTCCCAATTAAAGACTTGGTTATGTCCTCGCAAACCTTTGGATAGCATTTTTAAGGTTCGATCGTTGGATTGGTCATTCAATACATCTACATCATTCACGTTTGTATTACTGACCACAATATGTTTTACCCTAACCGTCTGAACTGGTGTGGTATAATCATTAGAAGTGCCGAGGCCATCAGCAACGATGGTCATCTGATTATCCTGTATGTGGATTAATTGCTGTCTAGCCATGTCCGGCAAAAGATGATTTTCCCGAAGAGCAGGAGTTCCCAATATCAATGGGTGGTCTACCATATATTGACTAGGAACTATGAAAAAAGCAGAAGGCTGTGTTCTGAATCCCATTTGGAAACTCAATTGTAGATCCACATAATGGGTTATGGGGATTCGTTCAGTTTTTTCAAATCCGCTAATGGCTTTAACACCTACTGTTTCTGATGGTAGTAGGGTCTTCCCTTCTTTCAACAATGGAATAACCTCGGAGCTCACTAGGTTTACTCCCGCTCCGCTGTCTACAAGACAGTCATAATAGGGTTTTTTAAAATCATCCAAGGAGACACAAACAATCAGGGGCTCAATATCGGCTTGACAAAGATGGATGGGGATTACCATATCATCCTCGATGTCAACATATAGCAGTTATATATATATATATATATATATATATATAGCATATAGGCTTATATATATATATATATATATATATATATATATATATATATGGTATATATATATATATATATATATATAGTATAAATAGTATATATATATAGCATATATATATGTTATATGTTTGCTATAAGAATATATGGTATATAAACTTTCTCTTTCTGCTTTACGTACTCTGTGAGTGCATAAGGCGCGTAAGGCGGCGATATAGGCGGGCAGAGGCAGTGGCAAGTTGTTAAGAGGCGTGGTGTATATGGCGCAGTGATGGAGGAGCAGAGGTATATGGTATATGTATATATAAGGGCAGGCAGATATATATATATATTGCAGGCATGGTATGGCGGGCAAGTAGTAAGGTATGTAAATTAAAGAATACAGAATCCAAAAATCTATACTACAACTTTACACCAAGGTGTTGGCTAGTATTGGGCATAAGTCCTAATGAGACACTGATATTATTGAGCCTACCTGGGACTATAAGAAATTCTATTTCATATAAGATTTTTATGCTAGTGATTTAAACAAAGAGTTACTTCTGAGATCTTTAACCACTAAGCAAATAAGAAAATCTATCTAACTTTACACCTAATATAAGTTAATAGTACTTCAGTGGTACCCAATGACACGCTGATGAGTCATTTTATATCATGGATCAAACAAAACTGCCAATGGCACAGATCTTTGATGTTAGTAGATCTGAAACATGAGAATTACTGTGTTCTCTTTTACAGAGTTAACATGAAAATTGAAAACTATCGCTAACTCGACACCTCACTCCAGTTATTATGGTTTCAAAAAGAAATCCTGTAGCTCATGACTTCATGATCATTTTATATCACGGACTATAAGAAACGTATTCAATATAACATTTTGATGCCATAGATGCCAGTGATCGAAATGGGGGAATTACTGAGATCTTGGAATCAAATGTGGCAAATATGAAGCACCCACAAGTTTACACCTGAATGAAAGTTAATAGTACTTTCAAAACTAAGTCCTAATGAGACGCCAGATGAGCCATTATATCACGGACTATAAGAAACGTAATTACATATAAAAGACTCACACGCCAGACGAAATGGAGAATTACTATGAGCTGAGCTTTCCAACACGTGAAAATTGAAAATCTACTGCTAACTTCACTCCTATTTAAGTTGTTACTTCAAAAGTATATGTCCCAATGAGATGCTGATGAGTCATTTATATCATTGAACTATAAGAAACGTATGGCTAAGATTGATAAAGTGACTAAACAAAATACCATTGATTTTTGTTTTGTTTCAAATTAGCAACAGAATTATCAGATCGAAATATATAAGCGGCAGATATACAGATGTTCAGAGATTGCATGATTGGGCAAGATATTGAAAGATCGGCTTGTCAGAGGGAGAACCAAGGAGGTTAGCGCACTTTCGTTTGATGAAAGTCCGCTTTGCTCGTCGAACGATTTCTAGCTGAATGAAAATTAGCGAGAGTGATAGAAGAACGAGAATTTTTCCACCCCCGATACGCACTGTCTCTAGCATGAATGGCCAGAGAACAAGCACGATCGAACCATGGATTATGAGGAGAGAAAGATTTAGTTGAAGAAGGAATGAGCCTGCTCATCCCATCAACGATTACAGCTCCCTCCTTATCTTTTAAATCTTTATACATCAATCATTATTGGTAGCCAATTTGCTATCATTTGCAAACTTGGAAACCTTACATTTAAGTCCCTGGTCTAATATTTTATATATATATGAGGAACAGCCACTTGATCTAGGAAATAGTTACGGACCACAAACATGTCTCCTCATTTCCATTAATAAATTACTTTTCATTTTCATTAATTATTATTATTATTATTATTATTATTATTATTATTATTATTATTATTATTATTATTATTATTATTATTATTATTATTATTATTATTATTATTATTATTATTATTATTATTATTATTATTACGAGACTTAAGGAATCAACAATTTTGATCGCTTAAAAAATTTCGGGGGGTTGAACCCCTTGACCCCCCTTCTATATCTTTGTATATATATATATATATATATATATATATATATATATATATATATATATATATATATATATATATATATATATATATATATATATATATATATATATATATATATATATATATATATATTTATTTATTGAGAGAAAAACACACTTTTTTTTAAAATATACTTTTTTATTTAATCTTCATCGTCATCAGCTCGTCTTCTTAATCGGCCAAATTTGCTCTAATCGTCAACATCGGCTGGAAATTTGGAATCGTTCCATCACTAATATATATATATATATAGTATAAATATATATATAGTATATATATATATATATATATATATAGCATATATAAATAGTTATATATATATTTGGTATTTATATATATATATATATATATATATATATATATATATATATATATATATATATATATATATATATATATATATATATATATATATATATATATATATATATATTAATAAAGAAAAACAGAAATAAACAAATAGATATATATATATATATATTTTTATATATATATATATATATATATATATATATATATATATATATATATATATATATATATATATATATATATATATATATATATATATATATATATATATATATATATATATATATATATATATATATATATATATTAGTGATGGGACAATTATGAAATTATGCCGATGATGATTATAAAAATTTTTGCCTACGACGATGCCGATGCCGATGCCGATGCCGATGACGAATAATTGAAGAAGTTTTTTTAAATTTCTTCAATAAATTTATATATATATATATATATATATATATATATATATATATATATAAATATATATATATATATATATATATATATATATATATATATATATATATATATATATATATATATATATATATATATATATATATATATAAAATATATATATATATATATATATATATATATACAGCAGGGATGGCACGAAAAAAATCAAATTAAAAAAATCAATTGATTTTTTTACTTGATTTTTTAATAAAGAAATCATGATTTTTTTGATTTTATTGATTTTTTTGATTTTTTTGATTTTTTTATATTTTTTTATTATTTTTTATTTTTGTATATTTAAGTAATTTAACTTCAATAGAAACAAAAAATTAAAATAAAACTATATATATTATGAAGTTTTTAATATATATTTTTTTCAATTTTCAACAAACTATTGGCATTGTAACCCGTAAGTCTGTAACATTCTTTAGTGCTGCTGTTTCATTGTTTCTAATGTAAGATTTTGAGCCCAGAGCTAGGGCCTATAGGGTTAAAAATTGAAAATTAATGCCAGATACAGACTAATTATATATATTGTTTTTGTATAATGTCGTATAGTAGATATGTTAGGCCAGTATTTGAATATTGTCTACAATTTTAGCACCCTTATTAAAAAAGACATAGATATGCTGAAGAGGGTGCAATGTAAGGCAACGAGGAGGTAGATTTTTCTCTTTGAGGATAAGAATAGGCGTGAAGTTGTCTAGATAGGTCCATGCGGCTTCTTAAATATTATTCCTTTTTATTATTTATTATGGGTTGACTGGGACATTCTAGAGGGGACAATGCAGCTTCTTAATTTTTATTGGTTGACTGGGACAGTCTAAAAAGGACCAGGCGGCTTCTCAAGTATTATTATTATTTATTATGAGTTGACTGGGACATTCTAGAGGGGTCAATGCGGCTTCTTAATTATTATTTTTAATTATTAATTTTTATTGGTTGACTGGGACAGTCTAGATAGGCCCATGCGGCTTCTTAAGTATTATTCTTATTTATTATTTGATATTTATTATGAGTTGACTGGGACATTCTAGAGGGGCCAATGCGGCTTCTTAATTATTAATTTTTATTGGTTGACTGGGACAGCCTAAAAAGGACCATGCGGCTTCTTAAATATTATTCTTATTTATTTTGAGTTGACTGGGACATTCTAGAGGCGTCAATGCGGTTTCTTAATTATTATTTTTAATTATTAATTATATATATTATTATTATTATTATTTTTCTTATTTATTATTTAATTAATGTAATTTAATAATTATTTAATAATTAATGTAATTAATGAATAGTATTTATAATTAAGAAGCCAAATGGGCCTACCTACACTGTCCCAGTCAACCAACAATAATTAATAATTAAGAATAATAATTAAAAAGTCGCATTGGCCCCTCTAGAATGTCCCAGTCAATCCATAATAATTAATAATTCAGAAGCCGCTTGGGCCTATCTTGACTGTCCCAGTCAACCCATAATAATTAATAATTAAGAATGATTTATTCTTAATTATTAATTATGGGTTGACTGGGACAGTCTAGATAGGCCTATGCGGCTTCTGAATTATTATTCTTATTTATTAATTTTTGTTGGTTGACTGGGACAGTCTAGGTAGGACCATGTGGCTTCTTAATTATAAATATTATTCATTAATTACATTAATTATTATTAAAAATTATTCTTAATTCTAAATATTTATGGGTTGACTGGGACATTCTAGAGGGGACAATGCGGCTTCTCAGTTATTAATTTTTATTGGTTGACTGGGAAAGTCTAAAAAGGAACAATGAGGCTTCTTAAGTATTATTCTTATTTATTTTGAGTTGACTGGGACATTCTAGAGGAATTAATGTAATGTGGCTTCTTAATTATTATTTTTAATTATTAATTATTATTGGTTGATTGGGACAGTCTAGATAGGCCCATGCTGTTTCTTAAGTATTATTTTTATTTATTATTTATTATGGGTTGACTGGGACATTCTAGAGGGGCCAATGCGGCTTCTTAGTTATTAAATTTTTTTTGGTTGACTGGGAAAGTCTAAAAAGGACCATGCTGCTTCTTAAGTATTATTCTTATTTATTATGAGTTGACTGGGACATTCTAGAGGTGTCAATGCGGCTTCTTAATTATTATTTTTAATTATTAATTATTATTGGTTGACTGGCACAGTCTAGATAGGCCCATACGTCTTCTTAAGTATTATTCTTATTTATTATTTATTATGGGTTGACTGGGACATTCTAGAGTGGTCAATGCGGCTTCTTAATTATTAATTTTTATTGGTTGACTGGGACAGTCTAAATATTACCATGCGGCTTCTTAAGTATTGTTCTTATATATTTTGGGTTAACTGGGACATTCTAGAGGGGTTCATGCAGCTTCTTAATTATTATTCTTAATTATTAATTATTATGGGTTGACTGGGACAGTCTAGATAGGCCCATGAGGCTTCTGAATTATCATTCTTATTTATTAATTATAATGGATTGACTGGGACATTCTATAGGGGCCATGGGGCTACTTTTTAATTATTATTCTTAATTATTAATTATTGTTGGTTGACTGGGACAGTTTAGGTAGGCCCATGCGGCTTTAATTATAATTACTATTCAATAATTACATTAATTATTATTAAAAATTATTCTTAATTCTTAATTTTTATATATATAAAATTTTTAAATATATATATATATATATATATATATATATATATATATATATATATATATATATATATATATATATATATATATATATATATATATATATATATATATATATATATATATATATATATATATATATATATATATATATATATATATATATATATATATATATATATATATATATATATATATATATATATATATATATATATATATATATATATATATATATATTTCGCATGACGTCACGAATCTGAAAAAATCAAAAATCAAAAAATCAAATAAATCAATAAAATCAATAAAAACAAGAATGATGCAAAAAAATCAAAAAATCCCCAACCCTGATATATATATATATATAGGCCTATATATATCAGGGATGGCACGAAAGAAATCAAATTAAAAAAATCAATTGATTTTTTTACTTGATTTTTAAAAATAAATCATGTTTTTTTTTTTTTTATTGATTTTTTTGATTTTTTTGATTTTTTTTATATTTTTTTTTATTTTTTTTTTTTTTTTTTTTTTTTTTAATTTTTTAACTTCAATAGAAATAAAAAATTATAACAATAATATATTAAGTTTTTAATATATTTTTTAAATTTTCAACAAACTATTGGCATTTTAACCCGTAAGTTCAAAACAGTCCTTAGTGCACTGTTTGACGCATGCCACTCCGTTGTTGAACCCTGCCAGGGCCCATTAAAAATTGAAATGAATGCCAGATGCACTTAATATATATTGTTTTTGTATAATGTCGTATAATAGATATGTTAGGCCAGTATTTGAATATTGTCTACAATTTTAGCACCCTTATTAAAAAAGACAGATATGCTGAAGAGGGCGCAACGTAAAGCAACGAGGAGGTAGATTTTTGGCTTTGAGGATAAGAATAGGGTAAAGTTGTCTAGATAGGCCCATGTGGCTTCTTAAATATTATTATTATTTATTATATATTATGGCCAACGCAGCTTCTTAATTATTAATTTTTATTGGTTGACTGGGACAGTCTAAAAAGGACCATGCGGCTTCTCAAGTATTATTCTTATTTATTATGAGTTGACTGGGACATTCTAGAGGGGTCACTGCGGCTTCTTAAATATTATTATTTTAATTATTAATTATTATTGGTTGACTGGGACAGTCTAGATAGGCTCATGCGGCTTCTAAGTATTATTCTTATTTATTATTTGATATTTATTATGAGTTGACTGGGACATTCTAGAAGCAGCATTGACCCTTCTTAATTATTAATTTTTGGCTGGTTGACTGGGACAGTCTAAAAGGACCATGCGCTTAAATATTATTCTTAATTATTATGAGTTGACTGGGACATTCTATATGGGCCAATGCGGAGTCACAAATTGCCTTTTTAATTATTAATTTTATATATTGATACAGTTTACTGGGACAGTCTAGATAGGCTTTTGCTGTTCGTAGGCTATTATTCTTATTTATTATTTATTATGGGTTGACTGGGGACATTCTTAGAGGCTGCTTCTCTAATTATTACTTTATTGAGCTGACTGGGACAGTCTGGAAGATAGCTTGTATTATTTTATGACTGGGACATTCTAGAGAGTTTAATGCATTACTATTCAGAATAATAATTAGGAAGCTGCATTGACTTCTCTAGAATTCCCACTCAACCCATAATAAATAAGAATAAATACAAGAAGCCGCATGGTCCTTTTAGACTGTCCCAGTCAACCAGTAAAATTTAACAATAAAGCTGTTGCTTTTGACAATATTCCATGAATTTTTTACGAAAAATAAGAACGTTCTCAAAAAAATCGTTTGTTTTGTCAAATTTTAAGAAAATTTGAGAATATTCTCAAACGTAAGAATTTTGACAAATTCCGTAAGATTGCTATTTCACGTGCTTACCGAATTTAGATACGAAAAATGTAAACAAAGAAAATGGTGGCAGATAGCAGTCATGAATTTTTTTCCTTTATTCTTCTTCTTGAGAATCTAATTTTTTTATTAATGACTTTAAGAGTAATGATATTGTGTCAAATGATTTGTGGTTTTCACAATTTAATTCTCCTTTTAAATATTCATAAAAAATGCAATGATAATGTTTTCTACCTATGTGGTAGGCCCTGTTCAATTTTTTCATCTTTGCCAATTTTTGATGAAAAGATGTTACAATGATGCACTTTTTCTATTATTTTTTTTTCTTGGTACATCATGAAATATTATTTTATTGTTTCAATATCGTAGTAATTTCAAGTTCATAATGTGAATAACAACTATAATTCTCTCTCTCTCTCTCTCTCTCTCTCTCTCTCTCTCTCACTCTCTCTCTCTCTCTCTCTCTCTCTCTCTCTCTCTCTCTCTCTCTCTCTTCTCTTTCTCTCTCTCTCTCTCTCTCTCTCTCTCTCTCTCTTCTCTGTCTCTATCATCTCTCTCTCTCTCTCTCTCTCTCTCTCTCTCTATATATATATATATATATATATATATATATATATATATATATATATATATAAGTATAAATATATATATGTATGTTTATTATATATATATATATATATATATATATATATATATATATATATATATATATATATATATATATATATATATAACAAACACAAAAAAATTACATTAAGAGTAAGGAAGAAAGGCAATAATCTCTCCTCCATTTTTTTTTTTATTAGTCTCCAAAAAAGTAAAATATTCTGAAACATCATCATTATTCTTCCTTTTCATAATAATACCCTCCAAATCCTTGAAGTTCATCATAAGTGTTTCTACTTCTGCAAAACAGCTGATTCCATGTAAACAAGTTTCTGAGAATTCGCGGTCGTTTTGGCACGAAACCGTTCTTAAAATGCGTAAGATTTTGTCTTATCGAGCGTAAGACAAAATGCTAAAACGAAAACGGCTTAAATAGCGGCTATTCTTTGATTTTTCTTTTCAATTTTGCATAATCTTATATATTTATTATGTACAAATCTGCTTTTTTTGACACATTTACTCAAGAAAACCCAGTCAACCAATAATACCACAATTAAAATAATACTAAGCCACATGATCCTTTCAGAATGTCCCAGTCACCATTGCAAATAAGCACAATAGCTACAGCCGCATGGTCCTTAGACTGTCCCAGTCGACCAATAAAAATTATTAATTGAGAAGCCGCATTGGCCCCTCTTGAATGTCCCGGTCAAACCATAAAAATTAAGAATTAGGAATAATTTTTAATAATAATTAATGTAATTAATGAATAGCATTCATAATTAAGAAGCCAATGGGCCTACCTACACTGTCCCAGTCAACCAACAATAATTAATAATTAAGAATAATAAATTAATAATTAAAAAGTCGCATTGGCTCCTCTAGAATGTCCCAGTCAATCCATAATAAATTATAATAGGACACATCTGAAGGTATCTACTGTCCCAGTCAACCCATAATAATTAATAATTAAGAATAATTTATTCTTAATTATTAATTATGGGTTGACTGGGACAGTCTAGATAGGCCCATGCGGCTTCTGAATTATTACTCTTATTTATTAATTTTTGTTGGTTGACTGGGACAGTCTAGGTAGGCCCATGTGGCTTCTTAATTATAAATACTATTAATTAATTACATTAATTATTATTAAAAATTATTCCTAATTCTAAATTTTTATGGGTTGACTGGGACATTCTAGAGGGGACAATGCGGCTTCTCAATTATTAATTCTTATTGGTTTACTGGAAAAGTCTAAAAAGGACCATGCGGCTTCTTAAGTATTATTATTGTTATTTATTTTGAGTTGACTGGGACATTTTAGAGGGATTAATGTAATGTGGCTTCTTAATTATTATTTTTAATTATTAATTATTATTGGTTGATTGAAACAGTCTAGATAGGCCCATGCTGCTTCTTAAGTATTATTTTTATTTATTATTTATTATGGGTTGACTGGGACATTCTAGAGGGGCCAATGCGGCTTCTTAATTATTAATTTTTTTGGTTGACTGGGAAGGTCTAAAAAGGACCATGCTGCTTCTTATGTATTATTCTTATTTATTATGAGTTAACTGGGACATTCTAGAGGTGTCAATGCGGCTTCTTAATTATTATTTTTAATTATTAATTATTATTGGTTGACTGGGACAGTCTAGATAGGCCCATGCTGCTTCTTAAGTATTATTCTTATTTATTATTTATTATGGGTTGACTGGGACATCCTAGAGTGGTCAATGCGGCTTCTTAATTATTAATTTTTATTGGTTGACTGGGACAGTCTAAATATTACCATGCGGCTTCTTAAGTATTGTTCTTATATATTATGGGTTAACTGGGACATTCTAGAGGGGTTCATGCAGCTTCTTAATTATTATTATTCTTAATTATTAATTATTATGGGTTGACTGGGACAGTCTAGATAGGCCCATGTGGCTTCTGAATTATTATTCTTATTTATTAATTATAATGGATTGACTGGGACATTCTAGAGGGGTCAAAGGGGCTTCTTATTATTCTTTGAATTATTAATTATTGTTGGTTGACTGGGACAGTTTAGGTAGGCCTATGCGGATTTTTAATTATAATTACTATTCATTAATTACATTAATTATTATTAAAAATTATTCTTAATTCTTAATTTTTATGGGTTGAATGGGACACTCTAGATTTGATTCTGCGTCTTCTTACTGTCTCTTTATATATATATATATATATATATATATATATATATATATATATATATATATATATATATATATATATATATATATATATATATATATATATATATATATATATATATATATATATATATATATATATATATATATATATATATATATATATATATATATATATATATATATATATATATATATATATATATATATATATATATATATATATATATATTTCGTATGACGTCACGAATCTGAAAAAATCAAAAATCAAAAAAAAAAAATCAATAAAATCAAAAAAATCAAAAATTGATTTTTTTCTAAAAAAATCAAAATCCCCAACCCTGATATATATATATATATATATAGATATCTATATATATATATATATATATATATATATATATATATATATATATATATATATATATATATATATATATATATATATATATATATATATATATATATATATATATATATATATATATATTAAGCAGTAGACAGGGGGTCAGTGGGTTCAACCCCCCGAAATTATTTAAAGGATTAAATTTTTTTATACCTTAAGTATCTTAATAATACTACTACTACTACTACTACTACTACTACTACTACTACTACTACTACTAATAATAATAATAATAATAATAATAATAATAATAATAATAATAATAATAATAATAATAATAATAATAATAAGAATAATAATAATAATACTCATAGATATTTATTAATAATAATAATATCATTAATAATAATAATAATAATAATAATAATAATAATAATAACACACACACACACAATAATAAACAATAATAAGAATAATAATAATAATAATAATATTTTATAATAATAAT
>JABUQX010131895.1:0-21930 GCA_015478945.1 Trachelipus rathkii
CATACCAAATACAACTATGATACCTACTATATATATATATACATATATATACTATATATATATATATATATATATTATTATATATATATATATATATATAACTACCCTGCATCTGGCATTAATTCTCAATTTACAATGTAATCTCTTCTAAAGGTGTTTATTCGGCTCTCTCTCTCTCTCCTCTAAATCCTCGCCGTTTGCAACTCTATCTGCGATTCCTCTTGATCTTCTATCTTGCACATTTTCCGTCACGTATCCCATCTTCCGTCGATTTACAATCTACTATCTCATCTCTACATATCATAGATATCCTTATATATATACAATACTATATAGCCTATACACGACTATATGCTATTATACGTAATACATATTATACATACCGCTTTTACCCATTAATTAATAAGCTTATAACATAAGCATTAAACCTTATAACTTTAAGATAAAATATATTTAAAGAACTTTAAAATATACCCATAGAAAAGCCCACTTACGAAATATATATATAAACTACATACATTAACTAAAACTCATTCACACGCTACTTAACACCAGATAAAGTACCTTAACACTAATTCGGAGTACAAAACGTAAAACTAATTCACACTTATTCCACATATCTCTTATATATACACATTGTCAAATGTTAATATTCTACCTAATTACATATTCGATAATATTATAAGCAAAAATATATCAGCATATAACCCTGTCTACTCATCATACTGACAAAGACATTTTTTCATCGTAATCAAATATATTTTTTTATAATAACACAACTTCGTAATTAATTATTTACTAACTGAAATATTTGCTGATGCATAATATTTGTGTCATCATGACACAACATAAATATAAGTCCAATGAAAATAAACTATCACAGTACAAGCGTTAACATAGCTTGTACTGATTTTTAAAACATTTGAACTAATTAACAAAAAATTATAACACTTAAGCTATATAAAATCTTACTCATAGAACAATTACTGAAACTTAGGTATTTAGCCTTTAAGCTGAATCATTAGAGATTAGTACGATTTATATAGCAGCTGTATGCAACTTATACAATAGAGATCATCACTAAAGCGGGTAATATGCACATATCCCCTTGAGATAAGGGTTGAAATATTCACACAAGAGGGGATCACCCATTATATAATAAGGGGTGTAAGAGGTTCTAGGTTCAGCCCGAAGGGCTGAAGCGACATACACTTCTTCGGATGAGGTTATGCCCGGCTTACACCCCTAGGGGTAATATCCCCTCTTATCTGTGGATTTCACACCTTTCAAGGGAGGCAATCCGTACTTGGTGATCTCATTGTAATGTAGCATACTGGCAATGGCCAAATCGCATCTCATGATGCGTCTGTTTGACCAAATCCTATCAGATTGTTTATGTATAGTATTAAAGTCTTGAATATTGTTATAACTTTTTGTTAATGTTCTAATGTTTATTAAAATCAGTAAAACTAGTTACGCTGTATTACTATAGTGAATATTATTATTTATAAGAACCTTAATATTTATTAATTAGTTTATGTATATAGTGCTAAATACCAATGTTTCAATATATGAATAAAATCTATATATTTGTTATCCATTGATTAGATAGTCTATTCCACCTTTCCTGAGAGACAGTTTATTGACTTATTATCTTAGATTATCGATTGTTGACTGTATAATTATGTTTTTGATTATAACTATATGAATTGAGAAAAATTATGTATTGAGAGTAATTCCAATTTCTGGTTCTCTCTACTCCTTATCTTATGAACAGTATTATAGTAAATTCTTTCACGTTAGTTTATGTGGTCAGTATGATGATTAGACAGGGTTAAAAATCATAATTTTTTTCTTTAGAATTATTATACAAAATGATTATTTTATATAGTGTAATAAGTTTTACCATGATATGTTAAGGAGAATATGTCTTTAGAAAACAATAAGTGTCGACTTTTGGTAATACATACGTTTGGATAATAGGTACTGTATTGTTAAAGCTAAACTTTTGTACACTTTTTAAATCACAAGACATCAGAAAAGATTTGTTAATGTTAGTAATTTTATATTTGTTTCTCGTAACATATGGGTCGTTGTTAGATTTGTCGTTGGTAATTATATTTCTTAGGTCAGGCTTATGTTATGTATAGGCTTTATTAATGTAAAAACGTTGTTTAACGTTAGCTAATACATATTTTCGATGGTTTAGTAATATAAACGAATTATTTTGGTGTTATTTTATCCAAATGATACTCGAAATATGACTTGAAACAATATTATACTCTGCATGTATCCATTTTTTAGGCACGAGTTGATATCGAGTGCGTAGGTGATGTGAGATAGGGGGACTATAGGGAATGAGAGTGTTTGGTATTTGAATTATATAAGCTGATTAGTCTTACGCGCATTTATCTTTTTCGTTTTGAGCTATTATTTGAGCAATAACCCATAGTTATATAACTTATTACGCTTATTATACTTAAGTCATGTAATTGACTCAATATTATTCATTTGAGCAAAGAAATAGAAACATTATTTATTCTTTGTAATGTATGTAAAATCTGTCGCAAAAATAATAGAATACGTTTTTGTCTATATTTATATGTTAACGTTTGTTAATCGATAGCACGAGTTTACCCTGAGGTTATGTGCAAACTGAGTGGCAAATTATCGAATTGGGGAATTGTACTGCCACTCTGAGAACGAATATTATGATGAATAATTATTTGATTAATTAAACGAGGTGTATGTAAAATCCTAATTGTACGTTATGCTTATATTTTACTCTTTAGTCAGTATGATGATTAGTACAGGGTTTAATGCTGAAAATTTTTGTATTATAATATTTAACTTATATAATGTATAATAATATTAGTAATAAATTAACAATTGGACTGTTAGAGATATTGTTGATAAAAGAGTGGTGAAATAGGTTACGTTTGTATAACGATTTGTGTTAGTATTATACTATATTACTGTTGTATAAGCGTTATGAGAAAGTTTGTTAATGATAATGTAGTATATATATATATATCGTAACGATAAATGGTGTGTTAGGTTATTTGTCAGTTGTAATACATTATATTCTTTAGTTCAAATGTGAGCTACGTCATAATAGCTTTATTAATGTAAAAGCGGTGTTACGTTAGCATTATAGTCGTTGTCAGTATATAAGAAGCTACTTATTTATTTTGTGTTATGTGTAATCCCCCGGAACTATATATATATATCGAAATTGTGAACTAATGAATCAAATAATAGATATCTATAATAATAGTATCATAAATATAAATAACGGCGTTATTTAGGTATGAGGAGAGGGGTGGTATAGGAGGGGTTTGATATTGAGGGTATTTGTAATTTAACCTAGATTATAACTGAGATTATTATATATCATAGCTTTAAAAATCAGTAAACTAAATTACATAATTTAATCTATGATATTTTATATATATTCATAAGTAAACTATCACTTTTATATGTAATATATGATTATTTGAGATTATATATACAAATACATTGTTATGTTATTTATAACAGTATAAATTCAATTGGTCTGTAATTAGTATAAATTAGACTCAATAGGTTAATGATAAATTTTTATGTATAAATATTATATACTTATGAGTGTCAATGTATAATTAACACTAGTTATATCAATAGTTGAATTATTATGGTATATGAATAATTATCTGTGAATAAGGTTATCGATTTTTATAATACGCTGATTGACAATAATATTTACATAAAGCATTTTATACGCAGTACTTTGTTATATTGTCTACGTTTGATAGTTTCCTCTAATAATTGGGATATTAGTAGTTTCATTGTTTCTCATTTGTGCGCTTTTAATCCACTATAGTTGTCCGGCCCAACATCTCATATACATATACATCTATCTTCCCTAACCTTCTGGTCTATTCCACCCTGGCCCATCGATTCATTCACAGTCTCTTTCATAATTTCTAAGTCGTTGAAAAAACCTTGTTAATATTCCTATTCCCCTTCCCCTCGCCCCTCTCCCGACCTCTTTTTTACCTGTTAGGAACATTCTTTTCTCACTTATTTGTATTTTTCTTCAGTGTTTCGCTATTTAATTAGTATCTTCCTCCCGAATCTGACTCATCCCTCCATTCTCATCTCTGTCTGAACCCTGAAATTCAAATAGACTGCATACTCTCAGATCTCTTCTACAATCTCTCTCCCTCGTCGTCAATTCGTGCTACGGTACAGTCGGGTGTGTCGGAGGGAATCTCGCATCCTTGGTATGATTTACCTGAATTTATCTCTCTCTCGTCACTCTTTCATACCAGCTTAAACATCTCTCAGTTAACATCCTTTCATTACTCTCTCACACTTTACTATGTGCTTATCTGCTTTTTATTCAATGAACTTATTTTTTATGTTATGTTTCTCGTCGTCTCCTTTCATCTACATCACCTTCCTACTCCGTTCCTCTCTATGTTTTTCTCTATCCTGTTATGTTGAAATAAAACTCCTTGTTATGTTCTCTTCTGTCCAATCTTCTTTTGCTTTGGGCAATCATACTTGAGCTCTTTAGTCGTGATCGGTTCATTGCGTTCAAATCTTTCGTCTTCATACATAAAATATTCACCTAATCGATCTATCAATCTTTACCTATACATAACACTCCCTTTGTCTTCACCGTTCTCTCTCTTCGTCCATATTACCTCTTCCTCCGTTCTCTCTTGGTTCTGTCTACGTCAACAAATCTCGTCACGCCAATGCGTTACATGCTACATTTTTCTGCTAAATGTTACTGTGTCACATGTAAGATTAACGTTAATATGTTAGAGACTACTGCTCTTTCGATACCTAACCCAGTTCTCATCTGTACAATATGCTGCGTTACGTCTTCTTGCCCTGCCAATCGTTAGTTACTTCTTACTCAGGTGTTAAGTGTGGATCACTTGCTTGTAATCGCTACAGTTTCTTATTCTCATGTTCTACTCTGGTTGGTAACCATCATTATTTTCTTATTCTCAGTTCATGGTCTTACTGGCCTCATTACTGTTATGTTAATTTTTTGTTAAACTGTTAACTCCTCATGTAATGCTAAAATATTACACATTGTTTATGCTAGAGGTAGTTCTGAGAAAGTTACTTGAACTAGGTTTACGAATTTTGTATGTTATGTCTACGTTTACATTTATTGCTTTGCTTCAAGTCTGAACTTTTGCTTTATTCCAAAAACAAGAATCACATGGTATTGCCCATAATGTTTCGAATAACTGCCCCAGATCAAGAATCATTAGGTATTGCATATATGGTCTTCGAAAATATCGGGAGGTCAAGTATCGAGCAAATTCTCGAGCTGATTGGTTCGAACAGTACCAGAATTCCCATTACTCTATGAGAACTGCCTTAAGCGGGCGAACCCTATTTCTTCCATCAGAAAGCACATCTTTATCGCTGTGCTGTGTACGATGACATCTTTCGCATCTTCTACGCTGTCTGTTGAAATTCATCTTTACGAGGTCTTTCCGTTATACCCATCGTGAAAAACTTGTTACGCTCCTAGCCCAATATTCTGTTGTATCTGTATGCATAATTTCTCGACAAGTTATGTCATTATTATTTTTGTTAAATATATACCATGTTAATCTAATTAATATTCTAGTTAGAGATACCTGTCTTTGACAAAGTGTGAATAGTGTACGTTTTGTGGCATAATTTAGTTTCTTACCTTTCCTGTTGTTTAAGTGTGGAACTTTGTCTTAATTTAACCACTTAATGATGGTTTGAGGATGTGTTAAGGTGCTGTTGTTTTGCGATCTATCATCCATTTCTCTCTCTCTCAATATTATCATTTAATCAATGATTTAATATGATGCGAGGTGAAATTGCTAAATTTGTTAATATAAAGTTTATTAATTAAAAGGAATCAAAAAAAAATTATGGTATATGAAAAAGAAAAAAAAAAAAATAATATAAAAATCTAGTACTGACATCCGATGTATAAAAGGAACTTGTTTTATGTTGACAGGTAATATCAGGGGATCCCCCAAAATGTAATCAGCCACAAAGTCACAATCATTTATTCTATGCAATTCTGTAGAAAACTAACTTGTTTGTTAGATCCGCCATAAGATTGGATCATATGATATCAGATAGAGGCTTCATGCGTAGGTGTAGGGAGTACTCTTACTGAGAAAGTTTATGAGATATGAGGTACATGGACTTATATTGAATTTTAACTGACCTTCACTGATTTTTGAGTGGTTTGTTTATAAAACAAATTTTTACGTATTATATAAAAAACTAAAAAAGTAGATAAATTTTTAATAAAAACAAAAAGTTTTTTGATACGAAATATTAAAATTATTAAAAAAAATTAAAGTTTTAAAGAAATAAAAATTAAAAAAATAAAAAGTTTTATTTAGAACCTGTTAGTAACACCAAAAACAAACTTATTATTTGTAAATTCAAATTTCAGATAAATATGCCAGCTTTTGGAACAAAGGTACATGTAAAGCTTTAAATGTTTTCAATAGAATAAACGGAGCCAAGTAATAAGATAATCATCAGTATATTTATATATAGAGCAATATGAGTTTTTATCAGAAAAGTGGGCGGAGTTTGAATACACATTTATATTAATATCTATGAATCGCTTAAAGTCTAGTTAGAACTACAGGTATTAATACATAATATACAATATCCTGAAGGCGGACCTTGCTCGTTAGACAACTGAAAAAACTCGACTGTTGAGTATATTCTAATATAACTAAATTTGAGTAGAGCAACACACCGTTTGATACATGACATACATATAACAAATATGATGAAACGAAGTTGTAACACACATCAATAGAAACTCATATGAATAAATTTTTAAAGTAAGAAACAAAAAAAGTTTTAAACACAAAAAAGATTTTAAAAGAAATACCTTGAAAAGATGAATTCATTGTAGTAACAAACCACCTTGAAACGTCGAGTTTTCTTAAAACAACAAAACAGTTTTAACAGGATAAAAAGGTAATATATAGAAAAGGAAACACAACAAAATTTTAAAAGAAGAGTGGAAATATTAGAAAGATATATGGTAAAAAGGCAAAAGAGGAGTTGAGACAGAAATAAAAAATGAGAAAAATAGAAGAAGTATTTCTTGGAGAATAGACGAAAAATTATAATAATAATTCTTAATAACTCAACAGATATATAAAACCAATACACCTCGAGCTATACTGCGAGTTTAGTTATATTTAATATAATTATTTTAAAACTCATCTGCCTTCACGTGCCTGTTCGTACTGTGCATAGTTAGGTACTTTAACTGTTGTTTAAGTATGAAACTTTATGTTTCAAATATTAGTTAGTCAGTATGATAAGTAGTCTTACGAACGAAAACTGTCAAGATATTCAGCAGAAAACTGCTGTCCATCCCGTGGCAGAGTCTTTGAAGGTATATATTGTTATTAATATTATCGCTAAGATACAGGTCTTCTTTTGATATACATGTAAAAGAAATGTTTATGCTAATTATTATTGATTGAATTGTGTTTCGAAAAGTGACGCTAAAATTTTATACGTTGATCAGTATTGAAATATAATGTTATATATATATATAAGTTAGTAGTATAACTATATTATGAGTAAAATTAATAATTGATATAAATATATTATTTTTGCTATGTTAATGTAAAATAATAACTATGTTAGAGATATATGTTTTGAAAAAATAAAAATTCGGAGTATGGAGGTTAAGTTCGTATGCATTGGTTAAAGTTATAATTTACTTTTATTAGTAAAATTTCCTATTCAATAGTATTAATATTCAATAGTATAAAAATTGTTGTTTTTTTGGTTCTTGTATATTATATATCTAGGTTAGAGTACTGAATATTAGTAGCTTTATTTGAATTGTGAAAACTATTGATTACGTATAGAAAATATACTTAGTTGGTCAAGTACGGCAAAATAGGGTTAGGTTATGATGAGAGAGTCTGTTATCACAAATGTCATACTCATAGCACACACACCAGCGTTGAGATGTTTGAACCGAGCGTAAAAGCAAGAGCAGTTGATTTATGCTAGCGATCGCTGTTTGACAAAAAAGTGATACACCGCACCAGTATGTGCTATGCCATTGTTAAAGCTATCCGAGTTTAGTAAGAGGCTCACTATGCACGTATGTTTGTTAATGTCGCGTTTATATGTCGTGCCTAAGGTATGTTTAGGGCTGACACATTTTTTAAGTTCGTTTTGCTATGAAAGCATTATATTCTTAACATCAGGTTCTGTTTATGGTTAACGGCTGCTATTATTGCGAATGTGCAAAAACCTTTGGTATATGATCTAAATCAACTGCTCTCATTACGCTAACAAAGGAAACCCTTGGCAGATATAGGTGTAGATCATAAAAAGAGCCACAGTCCCCACAGCAAATACGCCGAATATCTTATAGTCTCTTGTTGTCACAGAGTCCTTAATAAATTACAACTCTGATAATATTCCTCTCCCATATACAATTATAATAATATATATATATTATATATATATATATATATTATAATATATAATATATAAATATATTATATATATATATAATAATATAATAACTTTATAACTAACATTTATATATATATATAAGTGTTTGAGAGTGTATGTGTGTGTGGGGGTTGGGTGTGTGTTTATAGAAATATTGAAATGGTATTTGTTTCCTTTATAATTGATAGTAAATTTTATTGTTGTTGTTGTTTGTTGTGTGTTGTCGCGTGTGTATCTTTATTTGCGCGCGCGAAATGAGCATATCACAATGAACTCTGGTTATAAACAACACACTTGAATTTAAGAGACAATGATCAATATGTTCAAGTGGTATGTTCAGAGAAAATATATTTCCCTGCGATTTTGAATGTGTTGTTGTGTGCTGAAATGTGTGGTGTGATAAATGTGGATGAAGATTTTTTTTGTTTGTTTGTTTGGTGTGTTTGAAGTTGTTCGTAGGTCTTGGAGAAAATAGACGTGTTAATTATAGAATGGATTTTAGGGAGGTAGGACAGCCGAGAAAGTATAGACCCGCGTTGATAGTTTGTGAAACACGGGAGTTTTGGAGTTTTTTTTATCATTGACGTCTTTGTTGTTGTGTGTTGTTTTTTATCAAATACACTGGGGCCTCTTTAAATGTACTAAAGTTTATAAGTCCTTATCAATTCATATATACTTTTAACGAATTATAAATACTAAATTTTAAAATAAATAATTATTATTATTATTAAATATTTAATATTTATCCTTCTAATTATTGACACGTATCTTTTATATTAATTATGTATTATTAATTATTTATTTCATTTGGGATTATTATAAGCTACAGGCCACACCATATAAGGGCCTGTGAAACGTAACCAGCAAAGCTCATCCGAGGAACTGATACCCACCCACACACCGTTGTTTTATTATGATAGGTTCAAAAAATATTCTAATTAAATATATTAATAATAATTATAATTAAATATCAATAATAATAATATATAATAATAATAATAAATACCATAATAGAAAATTAATATTATAATAGTATAATAATAATAATTATAATAATATATAAATAATATTATAAATAACAATTCTAAGAGAACTTGATGAACACACGAGTATAAAGGTATCTATGAAGCGCTAGTATATGAGTGTCACGGATGGCGTATAGTGCCGTTGAGAGAGAGTGAGCCCGATAGATATAGTATGCTTATATTAGTGTATGCTGAGGTCGTATAGTGGCGTTGATATGCGGTGTATCATATACTAGGAGTAGTTGATCGGAAGTTGAGTCGGTTAAGCCGAAAGTGTAAGGCATGCGTACCCATAACCAGATACGCCATTAAACCATTTAGGCCGATTAAACCGATTACAGATACAAGTATAATCGTTTCCGAAAACACACAATTTTTTTCAGATTCCGATATCCAAGAAACCGACCTGGCCGATACCAGATTTACCCCTTCGGAAAAATTTTGCCCGAGATATCCTCTTCGATCCACGGATCGATAAGCATAAATCCGAGGATTAAACTATTATTTAACTCATATTACTAAGCAGGAAAGTTATAAGTTGCATAAATTAATAAATTATTAAATATGAAATAATTATATAGATATAATATAAATAATATAATATAATATAATATATATAAAATAATAAAATAAAAAAAATTAACTAATGTACATCAATTTATACTTTATCCAACTAATAATACAAGTGTTTATATTACTAGCATTATAGCTTAGAATCAGTAATAATACGAGCCAAGCCTAGTAGTGAGAACTATTTGTCGCCTAGCTGAGAATTTGTTAGGTATACCCATATACTATTATTATATATATAATATATAATATATATATATATATATAATATATATATATATATATATATATAAATATATATATATAAAGACATATCTTATAAAATTTTGCTTTTCCAATTAACATTGTATATATAGCCTTTTATATCTTTTTTGATATATTGTTGATTACGATCAAATCTGTATAGAAATGCCTTACGAGTTTAGCGTATTTATCGTTAATGATATTTGTCAAATATATACTTACTCAGAGAAAAAATCTACAGATAATATGCTTACACCAATAACATTAAAGAGATAATTATTATCTCTTTAAATTTAACTGTAATAAGTATGCTATTCCTGGTAGCTTGCCGATAAGATATCGAATTCTTACGGCAAACATGTAAGCATAAAAGAACTGGGCGTAAGTCTTTAGGTGTCTTGAAAATTGGTTAAGGATCATTGTATTCTATCTCAAATATCAAATGTCCAGCTATAATTCAAATCTACGAGAATGTCATGGCCAACCACTGGGATAAACTCCAATCCAAAAGTAGTTTAATCCCATTCATTTGCTAAATATAAACATAACATTAACATTGTTCATATTTTTCTATATTTCCTGTTATTCCGAAACCACGAAATGTGTCCAAAAATATCAAACCGAAGTTCAATACTACATGATTAAGGCCAAATACATTGTTTTATTAAATAACCAAAAGTAAAACCAAGCACTGAAATCGGCGGTCGTTTTAAAACACAGGGTTCACCAATGTTTTTAAAATACAAAATATAAATAAAAATACATTCACTTGAAAAATTTTAAAAATTTGTTAAAAATGAATGGAGCGTAATAATCATGTTTTTTGGACGGAAAATTAAATTTGATCATGTTCCTGACGTATCCCGGGCCAAATTCGCTAAATTTGTCTCCGACTGACCAGCGTTTTCGTTATTTTATTTGGCGTATAAAATATCTAATTAATACATTATGCAAGAAGAGAGAGCACCGTCATTCGTCAACGTAACCCGTTTTTCATACATTAAAATTATGCAAAGAAATATACTAAAATTCATTTCAATCGCAAACAGCTTCGTATTAATTAACATGATGATAAGGATAATATCGAACTAAAGAAAATAGTCCCTCCATTAAAATATTAGTGTGGAACTTGCTAACTTCTATTTAATACGCAAGCCCACTAATTACTCCTTTACTTGGATAAAATTTCTGTATTTCTATCTCCTTTACTCAATAAAAATTGCAAAGTGTTCGATAGGTCCCGCATACAACAAGCTTTGTATTTGTTCTGTGTTGGATAGTTTCCTCTGAAGAATAATCCCCTTTCTCGAAAAGTTTCTTCTCAGGTAAGCCTTTATATCCCTCTTAACGTTTTTTGATAAACTTGTCTACACGTTCACGTCTCTCGATAACATTTATCGCCCTAAAAACTACTGCATATGATGTTCTAGCATATGATGTTCCTAAATATGCTCGGCTTCCCTGCATTGGACCCCTTTCCAATGATCTTTTACTTTCAGATTAGAAATATCTTAACAAAAACTTTCCACAATGCGAAATTCGAGTATCTTTTAATTAAACAACAACTCAATTGGCAGTTTCTTTTAAGATTAAAAGAAGATCATCCCCATGAACTGAGGATCACACCTCGTTTACAATATAAATGTGCAACTGTACATTCGACTATGGTAGGTCAAACTTTCCTACAACTAACTAAAGATGCGAACCTTCAAACGCATGGGCATTTCCTTTCGACTATGCTTCCAACTTCTTAACCAGAGAATAAGCCTGTCAGAGATCAGCTATGGCTCCTTCAATAGGCACCGTATATCTCTTCCAAAAATTCTCCATACTTCTTCAAAATAACTTCTAATTGGGAAGAAACTAAAAAAATTGGAAATATTTTTAAATAAAAAAACACATTAAACTACAAACTAAAATATCCATTATACAAAATAATAACACTCCTGATTGCCTGTAGTAATTGCCTGAATTTCGGCAAAACGAATACAGGTTGCATCAGTCGATTACAATTCTTAGCGAGGTTTACTTTTATTCTTGGCAGAACAAATTAAAATCAACCTTGTGTGTGACTGGAAGCTCTGTCCAATTCGGTAAACAGAATATAAAACTAATAACCAAAGTTTATATTACATAAACCTTGTATCAACTATTGTGATGGAGTTTATCGCATTTGGAAGAAATAGATTTAAAGCCCGATTTTTAATTGAAGACAGAATGAAACATTCATCAAACCAAAACGGGCCTACCACGCCGTCATTTTTTTGTTGGCACACCATTTTTCGGTAAGAACGTGCTAAATTCCGCAATCACAGGAAATTGCATAACTTATAGAAATTAATGGTAAGTTCCTTACGTTTGTTAAACATTTTTTACGGTTTTGCGGTTTAACAAAGAGAAAAGCGCCCGAAAACACGTGGCCAAACATCGAAACAGTTAATCTTACGTTGTCGTTTAAGCACTAAATTTAAACCCTAAACAAAAGGAACCCAAACGCCTATTCCTCATTCCTATGGGTAACTAAAACATAACACAGCTTTCAGTGCAGCATCCCATGGATAAGCAATAGAAGGATCGGAGGGCTGTCAATTACAAATCTCTGCGGCGAAGATATAATATATACTATAATATTATATAGAGATGGTGAGATAACGACCACCGGGGGGCCTTCTGCACAACCTCTTCATTTGGGCCCTCAATAATAATAATATACCGTATACCTATAACGAATGTAATATAACTACTAAAAGTAATCTCCATATATAAGAATACTATATATATAATAAAATAATTATATATAATTACAAAAAATATATCCTCAAATAGAAATTTTTTTTGTTTCTACAAGTATATAATAATATATATCCTATAATATATATATATATTTCTTTAGCTATAATATATTATTTATATGGGCCCAGCATCATCCTTGCTCGAAAACTCGTTTAGCCTCAGCTATAATAGTTATTCAAATTAACGGAAAAAATAAATTAAATTCAGGTTACTTTATATATGCCAGTAGATTACAAATACTAGTATTTTGACTTTATTTACTCCATAAAGAAAAAATATTTAAAGTACATTTATCCTCTAATATTATTATTTAATATTGTACTATTTCATATTAATAAAAATAATAAAATAACAATAAGAAATACAAAAAGACTTAGAAGAGTTCTGTACGAGAACTGAAAAATAAGACCTTGGTTGATCATGCAAAGCATCAAAGTCTCTGTGTATTATGTAATTTTAGACCAAGTAAAGGATTGCCAAAGAAATGCGCTTATAATAATAAATTCGGCAGAAAATATTATTTTTGTTCTTTTATTTAATATCTAGTTAACATGGCCTGCGCCCTCTTTCCGGGTGTCCTGTGTAGGCCGGAGTTTATCCAGATAGCCGAAAAATCAGTGAGAGGATCATATAAGAGATAGTGAGGGTGAGTAACGAAATAGTTCTACCTACCTAATCTACGTTCTCCCCTCGGTTAAGTGATATATTATATACCGAGGACCCCGACTTTATCTTACTATATTACTATATTCTGATTTTACTTTGTTTTAACCCGGTTATAGGGAAATCATTCTTTGTTTAGAAAACGAAAAAAATTCAAGGAACTTAAAATTGAAAACATATTGCGTCTAACAATCGGGAAAGTAAGCTACATATAAATATTAATATATTATTTTGTAATTACAATTACAGCCCAGCAGTCTTCGATTTATCCATCACAGAAATAAAACTGTAAAATAGTCTTTTTATTCGTAATCATATCTTGTCTGAACAAATTGGTGATTATATCTGTTTTAATTAAATCGAGCAAGCAGATGATTTCTACGTATTATAATTAAATATTCCCTCTTTCTTTTTTTTTATATATTACGGCGGTAAAAACCTCGTCTCCCTGTAGATTGAGAAATAAAGAATACAATAGTTAACAGTTAATTTTCGTGTACCTTTGGTAAAAAATTGTTTTTTAAGTGTATCGCTGCCTCGGCAGCATTATCGGGAGTACTAGAGAAATCGCGCCCTATGTAATAGCCCTGGTAATAGTATCCACAAATATATTTAATATAAATAAGTAAAGGAATTGTGTTTATTTAGCAGGGATATATATATAAGGGCTATATAGGGGGATTAAAATTATAGAATATATAATAAGGCTAATTGAGTGATATCATGTCATCGAAATGATCGTATTTAAAATAATTTCTATTATGCACTTGGTAGGAATATATATAAATTATATATAAATATAATATGATGGATAGAGACTATATAGTATGTTATGTTTATTTTAATTGAAATAAGCGTCGAAGAGGACATCACACGAGTCACTCAGAGTTAATATATGTTAGGGTAGTAGTGATATCCTAATTGAGGCTGCGGGCAAGTTGTTAGTCGCTAATATGCGGGGTAGTATGTTTCTGTAAAATATGATCTGTATTACTAGTACGAAATAGTATTTAATATATATGCATAATATTACTTAGAGAAGATAATTTATAAACTCTAAACAACAAGTGCTAGTCTGTATTGGCATCTATCTTATATCTATAATTGCTGTATGATCATAAATGTAAGGAATATAAACAAGGAGGAGTCCTTGGAGTATTATTTCGTATATCCACTTGAATTTAATTTTCATAAATCACAGGCGCGCACGGTAATCCTAACACCTTAGTTTCGCGGAGATATTCGTTCGAAAGGTCATTTGCGATAGGTGAAATTATTCATTTAAAATTCCTCTTCCGTCGATAGACATGTGCCTGAAAACTACTCAATACACTATCAAAAGTCTCTATAGCTATCCGTGAATAGGGTGTTGATAGAGCTAAAAAACCACCTTTTCAACTACCAAACCGACACACTCCCTCAGCAGCGGGACTACTTCTATATTACGCAACATGGTACGGTGATATAATAATATATAATATATATATATATATATATATAAAATTTAATATTATATATATATAACCCTCAGTGATAATAGTAATTGATAATAATAATAGATTATATTGATATTAATTATATATACAATAAATTAATAATAATCAAAAGTTATAATAATCGACTAACCTTTATCAATTTATAACCGTATTGAGAAAGTAATAATAATATTTTTGGTTGACAAAGAACCTAACATAAATATCGTGCTGACCAACGAATAATTACTTAATATATAGTTAGATGATATCAGTATATATATACTTTTGGATATATAATAATGTGAGAAGTATCATAACATGGCCTCGTAAATTAATTTAATGAAGAACGTCCGCAACAAGTGTGTGGTGATAGTCTGGTTCACACTTAGGTATCGGCAAAACATGTTTTGCCGATAAACCCCGAAGAGATACCGAAAATCGAGATACACAACTATCGTGTCCACCGAAAATAAATTCTCCGAATTGAGTCCGATATACCCGATACCACCATTGCTACAAAAATAGTGGATGCACATATGAGCGATACCACCGGGATGTATCCTGGAAGAGTCATCACCCCCTGATACCGATGGTATCATAGGTGCATTTCATGAATATATATATATAATATATATAAATTATATAATATATATATTATAATAGTTATAATTTCTTACTATTAATATATATATATATATGAACACTTATATATATATTAATAACTAGATATATATATATATATATAGTATGCGAGAACACGCTCACTTATTGACACTTTTAAAATATGAACCTTAAGCCTACTAAAAAAAAAAATCAAAAAATGTACACTGGATCGCCAAGGGTATCCTTTTAATGGACCATAAATACTCTTATTTAACTATCGGGATTTTGATGGCTGTTCAAATATAAAATTATTGAATATAAATAGGTATTTTATCTAACGACGCGGATCGCCTGTAGTATTCTAACGTAACGTTTTACGACGGATCTGTTCCGTCAGTTTTCACTTTTTTTTTAAATTTTTTTTTTTCAACATAACAAGACTCGAAACTAACTGCGCGCAAAGTTCCAACGGTACACAAGGAGGTAAAAAATCGTCGGCAATAGCATGGGCAGGGAGTACGGGACAAGGTTTCTTTGACCGGTTGTAGTTCGGCCCTTTCAGGCCGGGGAACGAACAGGGTAGGGTTGACTTTTTCTACCTCTCCCCCTCTTCGAGAAAGGGCCATCCAACGTGCAACACTCCATGCAAATCCTCCTGCTCTACCATCACCTGGCCTTTTGGTAATTTTGCTGGTTCGCGCGGAGTGTTCCTCCGCCCCTGCCCCTACGGGGTAATTTTTGGAAATCGTCCCTCCTTCTGCTTTTCCCCGTCGGCTCGAGCCCACGAATTTTTCCATATTAATACCATTAACAATATTAATATATATAATATTAAGGTATAATTATAGGTATATATAATATATATATATAAGTATATAGTATATATTATATATATAATATACTAATATATATATATCAAATATATAATCAGTAATATATATATATATGGTATAAGCATATATATTATATAGTATATGCTAAAAGTAAAGAAGTCGCTCTTGGGATGAAATCCTTCCAAATAAGTATAAAGAGTTTTAGTACTTAATAATTATATTACTGTATGATAATCACGTTATTACTAAAATTATATAATATAATATCAGTATATAATATATATATCTAATATATATATTAATAGAATATAATCACCACTACATTCCATTACCATAAGAGACCCACAAAAAACTCAAACCGTAGCTGCAAGATGAATGACAACAACTCAAGCACTTGAGAAAAACTCCAAGGATGGCATCCCTGTTATGAGTTTATATTGGGTAAAAATGTCTTAAAATTTGTTCGGGTACTCATGTAAACACAATGACAATTTATGGGAAGAATTCTCTAAAATTATAACTGCAAAAAATATAATTTCTCTCCCTAAGGGCTACTGTATTTCTTTATATGTAGCTTACCGATATAATTCAGTGTTACAGTTACACGTTTTGCTTTAGATAAAAAGGTCATAGGTAGAACTTGTCATATATATATTTATAATATAGTATATAAATACATAATTATATTATTATATATATAATATAATTAACTTTATATACTAATATATATAATACTATATATATATATATAAATATTTGTATATATATATATATATATATATATATATATATATATATATGTATATATATAATACTATATATATATATATATATATATATATATATAGAGGTATATGACTAGCCTAAATCAATCATATATGACCACCGGTTCAATATTTAGAGTCACGTATATATTATAGTCCTGGGTAGATACTATTATAATAGCATAGTACCTAATGTAGACAAGGCTATTAAGTTAGACGAAAATTAGTCACTTTACCCCTAGCTTTGAATGTAGATTAAGACTATACTCTAAAATGGGTTTCTGTGCCAACTTCTTTACAGTAGCATTCACTATGTGAACATAGATAGAATGATATATATATATATAGTACTATTGTACTTACTCATATATTAGGTGAAGGGAATCCGGATAAACAACACTATATAAATGATATGGAGATCAGATTAGATTTAGACAATGGACTAAATACGCGAAGCTATACTGTTGGTGTTAATGCGCGTAGGATATACTGAGGTTAAGGTTCCGTAATCGGTGCGTAATGTTTGGAACTATCTTTCCTTTAACCCTGACAAAGCTTTGTATTACGTTTGAATTAATGTTTATTTGTAAACTTTGATATTGCCATGTGTTTGTATTGAAAGTAGTTGGTCCATTTGCTAAAGAAGTTACACTGACCTGGGTAATTAAATAAATTGATCTTTGTTTCTTAGTTTGTTTGTCAAACATTTACTTGTATTTATAATTGAATACATTCACTCTTTGGCTTCATAAAATGAAACAATTTCTATAATCAGGTGACACTACACACGCCCCGCTAATCGTACAACCCATTGGTTTCGACAACTGACAATTTTCTTCTCAGCTCGACCTAACAGTATATAACTTTGAAAAATTTTGTCTAAGTGTATAAAACGATTTGCAGTCCGCCCCACGTACATTAAGTGAGATCTGTAATCTAAAACCTTTTGATCGTTAAAGTTGAGCGAGTACCCTTTTTGAGTCTTAACCACACTACTACACTAAATAAAATGCGAGGAATGCCATACCCGCTGTTTGTCCTTCTTTCTCACTTTGTGTGAAGAAGATTCTAATTCATCCGGCCAAAGTAATACGAAGCGCTACTCAGGAAAGATGGTCGGGAAACAATGTTATTAATTATCTAGTGCAGAATTAATTAGTCACTCGGAGAAAGTTTTTTTTTCATTGTAGAAGGATTAGTTAAAACTACTAGTGTGAATAGGAAGAGAAGGAATTGGATATTTATAGAAATTATCAGATATTTTTTGTATAGATATTTTTGTATTCCGATTCTTGTTGTTGGTGATAACGCCTCTTAAATGAAAGCATCATGATTGATCCTTGAAATAATTGCTTGAACGGTTTCTTGCTGAATATTAATTATGAACATCAATAATAAAAAAATGATGAGAGAAACAAAGACCGTGAAAAGGATCATGAATACATAATACATTAAAAAAATAACAAATCATAGATTAAATACAATGGAGTCAAGTAAATTTATATTTCTACTTTTGCAAACTGTAAGTTTACTTTCTTTCAAAACCTATAGATCTATGCAATATATCCTTTTTTCAGATTTGAAGATCTTATGAAGAAGCTAGTCAAAGCTTTCACTGAAACTGACTATTATGACCAAAATTTGCAAATATTAAGCATATCTCCATACTCCCATAGAAAAACGAAGGAAATATTTCAAACGACTGACTACATGGTAAAGAAGAGTCAAAAACTTAAAAAAGAATTTGGCATCATTCCTGAAATCCCAACCACTTCAAAAGGAAAGGTTCTTGCAAATGAAACAAAAGAGTACGTAAGAAACTTTTTTTCAAAAAAATGACATAAGTAGGGTTTGTCCTGGAAAGAAAGACTGCTTAAGTGTTAGGAATACAAATACTGATAAAAAGGAGCTGGTTCAAAAGAGGGTTATTCTAATGAACTTAAAAGAGTGTTATGTAGCCTATAAAGAGGATCCCCTTATCCCCCAAAATCGGATTTTCATCATTTGCTGGTTTAAGGCCTAAGTTTTGTGTCTTAGCTGGAACATCTGGCACCCATTCTGTTCGTGTGTGCACATATTACCAAATGTCAAAATGCAAAAAAATGAAAAAATGTGTGTGCAGCTTAGAAAACAGAAAATGTATGATGCATTTGTGCAAGGAATGTCCTGGAGAAATTGGTGTGAAGAAATTCATTGAAACTATAGAGCACTAGATGTAAAAGTTAAATATAAACAGTGGGTGACAGTGGACACATGCACTTTGTTGGAAAAAACAGAAGACTTCCGAGATTTTAGTACTTCACTGAGTGTATATAAATTAACAAGACACCACTATATTTCAAAATCTCAAGGATTTTTTTCTTCAAAATCTAAAAAGTAATGTTATAGTAAATGAAATAATAATATTGTTGGATTTTTCTCAGAGAATTTTTCTTTTATTACACAGGATGAAGCCCAAGGTTTTCATTGGGAAAATTCCCAATGTACTGTACACCCATTTGTAGTTTACTACAGGAAATCAGATGATGATGAACACGAAATTACCCACAAAAGTTTGATTTTTATCCCCAAACACAAAGCATAGTACATCTATGGTGTACACTTTTATATCTACTCTAGTGCCTGAAATTAAGCTCTTTATACCAGAACTGAGCAAAATTTATTACTTCAGTAATAAATTTCTTAAATTTATATTATCACAAGATGTATTTTGATGTAGACTGTGAGTGGCACTTTTTTGCCACCACATGGAAAAAGTGCTTGTGATGGAATTGGAGGAGTGGTGAAAAGGATGACTGCTAAAGCTAGCCTACAAAGACCCTTTCAAAATCAGATATTAACTCCTCAGGACATGTATAAATTTTGCAGAATTTTTTTTTTTTTTAAATATTTTTAGTGAAGAAATATAGCAGAAAGAAAAATTTTGGGCAACCAGATTCCAAAATGCTCTATCAATTCCTGGAACCCAAAAATTGCATAAAATAATCCCAGTCAGCAATGGTAGAGTTAAAATCTATGAAACGTCAGATGCTGATGAAGGAGAGGAAAGAATCATACTAAAAAATTCAAAAGATGAGGTTCAAGATTTGCTTACCCCTAAAATGGGGAGACTATGTCATTTGCAAATATGATGACAAAGTTTGGGTGGCATTCATCAGCTCTTATGATGAAGAGTTTGATGATTTTAAAGTTACATTTTTGTATCTGAGTGGATATAATAACTATTATTACTATCCTGAAATAGAAGACTCTTGCCATTTGGACAAAAAAAATATCTTGAAAATATTGGGAAATCCATCCTTAAAATCAGGAACTCAAAGGATCCAATATTGCTTTAAAACAGAAGAAATAAGAATTATGAAATGAACAAAGGTATTATTTACCTTGTTACTGTAATTCATGTACACCTTCAGATTGAGTTAATATTTTAAATCAATGTCTAACAGTCTACATTGGTTATTTTGGGACAATTTTCATTTTCACTGTATGTATTTTAAAATGAGTTTTCTTAAATTTTTATATGGTTTCAAGTAATTTTATATTGTTTCAAGTAATTATTATTAATTATTTTGTAAAATTTAACTTTATTATCATTCATTTTAAATGGATAATATTTTCAAGGTTGGAATTTAGGTATATAGCAAAATCTTTCACAATTTTAATTGAAATTTTGTAAAAAAAATTTCAGTAAAAAACTGCTTTACTGGATCATTTGTATCGATTGTTGAGCATAATAAATGGTCTATACCCATCGTTTTTATTGCATTTTTTTAAGGCTTATGGATCAAAATTTGAAGAAGAAAAAAATTTGGTCAGTTTCAAAATTCTAGTGGGGGGTAGGGGAAAAAATATTTTTTAAACGCTAATAACTCTTTTACATTAATATTTATAGGACTTTTGAATATATCTTTAAATTCCTTATTCTTTCCTGATTCCAGCCATATATAACATGTTATATTTTAAACATATCTTGAGGAAGATAATTGCAAGTTTTTAAATGGGGGTTTTGTCCCCCCAAAACTTTACCTCCCTATAACTCAAAAACTATTAGTCGTAGAAGCCTAAGATTTGCACCAGTGGGTTTTGGATATAAGATAACCCCAAACACCAAAAAATCATCAAAATCTGAGATGTAGTGGTTAAATTTTGAACGCATTAGGGAGTTGTGTGGTGTGAAGAGGGGAGTAAATGAGAGTACATTGAGATGGTTTGGTCATATGGAAAGGATGGATGATAGTCGGTTGGTTAAGCGGATGTATAGTGGTGAGTGTGCTGGGAATCTACCAGCTGGTACTCTGAAGAAAAATAGATTGAGTCAGTAAAGGAATGTCTGGAGGAGAAATGTGAGTTTGGCAGAGGCGAGAAGAAAGGTGCATAATAGGAGTGAATGGTGGGGTTTTGTGAGGGGGTATGGTTGTGGCCCACCTGGGCCAAGGGATGAACCCCACTG
>JABUQX010131896.1:5000-7500 GCA_015478945.1 Trachelipus rathkii
CTTCAAATTCTCCCAGTCTTTCTTTCACTTTCCTTATCACCACGTCTAAATATAATATAAACAGCAGTGGCGATAAAACACTTCCCTGCTTCACTCCTGTTTTCACCTCAAACCATCTATCGTTCTCGCACTCAGTTCTAACATTACAGCTGCATTTGTCATACATACTTTCTATCGCCTTCTTTAATCTACCCTTCACTCCATAATTCCTCTCCATAGCTCTCCAGAGCTTTTTTCTTGGCACCGAATCGAATGCCTTTTGCAGATCGATGAAGGCTACAAAGAATCTCTTGCCATATTCCAGCATCTTCTCCGAGACCATTCTCAGTGTGAATAAGAGGTCCGTCGTTCCTCTTTCCCTTCTATACCCGTACTGTTCTTCTCCGAGTCTCGGCTCTACCTTCTCTCTCAACCTCCTCTCCAATATTCTTTCGTATATTTTCGTCAGATGGTCCATCAGTGAGATACCCCTATAATTATTACAGCTTCCAGCATCTCCTTTACCTTTATATATCGGTATTATTATTGCTTTGCCCCATCTTTCCGGCATATATATATACAGTGATGGGCATCGATACAAAAAATTTGCTTAAGCGATACCGATATATCGATACACAAAAATTTACTTTAGCGATACCGATACACCGATACTTGCTTACCTTCTTTGGCGATACCGATAACGATACATGTATCGCCGATACATGTATCTAGATACTTTAAAACTAGAGATTATAAATTATACGTTATATATATATATATAATCTACAATTTTAAGAAAATATGAAGATATTATATATATATTATAATATATATATATATATATATATATATATATATATATATATATATATTATATATATATATAAAATAAATATATATTTTATATATATATGATATATATATATATTATATATATATATATATATATATATATATATATATATATATATATATATATATATATATATATATATATTTTTATATAATATATATATATAATATATATTATATATATATATATATAAGCTCTACAATTGTAAGAAAATATGATGAGATACTAAAAAAGATTAGGAAACCTGATTTTTCTCATACACTGAATTTCCTTTTAAAAATATCAAACTGCTAAGCATTTCATCTGACAGTCTGCCTCTTTTAGGAGAATGAATATAACCTACCAAACTGAAGAGTCTTTCTACTGATGCTGATGATGGTAGTGGGGTGCTGTATTTAAAAAATGAAAAACTGCAAAACACCAGGAAAATGACGTAGAGATTCCAGTAAAGACTTTTATTCGGCAAAAAATTTGAGAAACCTCCATATCCATCGAATCTTCGCTTGTAGTCGTGGTAATGCCAGTTGATATTTCATAATCAAAAAAGTCATCGGCACTACTTTCAGAAACTGCATAATCAGTCATGCTATTTGGGCTATCTTTTTGGAGGGCCTTTATAGAATTCACCAGCATTTCTTGGACTCCTTTCGTCATTGCAGTAGTTTTGATGTCACTGTTAATCGAATTGATAGCCACTTTAACTTTAATCTTGGATTTGACACAGAAGCTAATATTGCTAGTTTAGTTTTATGGCATATATCCAGATTGAGAAACTACCGAAACCTATTTGAAAAACCCTTTGAAATGGTTCAGAAGTGGCTGACAATACTGAAGGGGCTCATTATTAAGGCGATTAATTTTTTTAATCAACTGCTAGAAGAGTAGTTGGCAGCAAAGCTCAATAGAAACAATCGAGTTCAAATTATATATATATATATATATATATATATATATATATATATATATATATATATATATATATATATATATATATATTATATAAATAATAAATCTACATATAAATTATATATATATATATATATAATTTACAACTTACAACAGCTCCCAGGAAAGGTCAAGACCCTGTCAAAGGGGCCAGAGCTCTTCTCCATCTTCCTCTATCCTCCAGGACTCTCTCTTCTCTTCTCCAGCATCGATAGCATTCCATGTCTTCTCAATGAGTCTTCCACCTACTGTCTCCACTCCCATCTCCTCATGGCCACTCTCTCCTCCTGCATCCTCTCCAGGTGTCCCCACCATCTCAATCTGGCTGCATCCATCTTATTTAATATAGCCTTCACTCCAACCTCCTCCTTTATTTTTAAGTTTCTTTGTCTGTCTCCTCTAGTCTTTCCCACTATCACTCTTAAAACCTACATCTCTGCCGACTGTATTCTACTATCCTCTCTTGTGGTCGTACTCCATGTTTCTGCCCCATATAGTAGAATCGGTGTTAACATCTCGTCGAATATCACCCTTTTCACCTCCATACTCATTTGTCTATCTTTCAGTATGGGGTACCCTGCTCTTACACCTTCCCCATACTGAGCTATTCTACTTGTTATCTCCTGTACATTTCCTCCTCCTCTTTCAAATACTCCACTCAAGTATTTGCATTTCTCCACCATCTATATCTCAGTCCCTTCCACATCTACTCTCAGCTCTCCC
>JABUQX010131896.1:12500-19922 GCA_015478945.1 Trachelipus rathkii
CCTATTGCCGAGCACAAATCTGAACATTTATCGGAAACCGTCTTTACGTTATAAGAAAATTATGATATTCCTATTATGGATTGTAGAGGGGAAAGTTACAATAATGCATCACATATGTAGGGAATATATTCTGGTTTGCAAGTGAGAATCAAGGAAAAATGTGAATTTGCTACATTTGTACCATGCGAGGGACATTCTCTTAACTTGGTAGGTCTTCATGATGCTGAGTGCTTACAAGAGTCAACAAGTTTTTTCAAATGTTTCAGAAATTGTACAATTTCTTTTCGAATTCTACCCATTGGTGGAATAAATTAACAGAATATTAAGGTTCTAAAAAAGTTTTAGTCTTTTTGAAACCAGATGGTCTGCACGAACTGATGCCGTAAATCGAAGTCATAAGGAAATTTTAGAAGCCTTGACGTCTATTGCTCAAGATATTGCACAACCAAGAGAAACTAGAAACGAAGCCGTTAGTTTATTCAGAAATGTGGAAAACTAAAATTTATTATTTTATCAGAAATGTGGAATACCGTATTAGAAAGGATAGACAAGACTAATCACAACCTTCGGAAAGAAACCATAACAATGAACGTTGCAATAAATTTGCTAACTTCGCTTGGTAATTGATTGATATTGTCAGAGATAATTTTAATGAATTCGAATTGTCCGCTAAAGAGAAAAATCCAGAAGCTGACTACAAGGACCTATCTCAAAGAATAAGAGCTGGAATCTCACGTATGACATACTTTGATGGTTCTGCGCTATCTGTACAAGTAACTGGCAAAAAAATTCAAAGTTGGAACTTTTTTCCTGTAATAGATACCCTGACCGTGCATCTAAAACAGAAATTAGATTCATACAGGAAAATTAGTCAACGGTTCGGTTTCTTATCTCGTTTGAAAACTTTAAATTCCGAAGAGTTACTAAAGTCTATCACAATGACATTAGCTCCAAAGAGTGACAGATGGAACGTATACACCTAACAGAATATTTGAAAGGTGTGCAGAATAGTGAAAGTAAAGGGACTATATGTATTTTAGAACTATATCATCTTTTAAAAGATAATATTGAAGACACGTTTCCGAATGTAGAAATAGCAATTATAATCTTTTTATGCAAGATGGTCACTAACTGCAGTGGGGAACTCTTCTTCTCAAAATTGCAAAGAACCAAAAGTGAATTGCGACGTACAATGTTTCAAGAAATATTGAGCAATTCGCGCTGATGTCCATCGAAAGCGATGTGTTTAAAGAGATAGACTTTAAAGAAGTCATTCATGATTTTCCTAATCGAAAATCCAGAAAAATACCTCTTGTAGCGGTATAGAATTTTTAAGTATGTCCGCACATGTTTGTAAATTTTAAAATATAGAAATAAATTATACTAACTAAAATGTTAAATGCTTCTGTTAATACCTATCCTAAATTTCTCTAAAAGGGCCATGGACCTCCACTTGGCTTAAGACAGACCTGATCTCAATAGAGGAGGTATGAGACTGAAGAGTTTAGAAAAGCAGTGTCCTATTTGTAATAGCGAGAGAATAAAAAGAGCCAGCCAACAATTCGACGAGGAAAGAGAGAGACTGGAGAGGTTTAGTGAGAGCTGGAGAGTTAATACGACGAAAGGTCCTAGACTCCACATTTTCAATAAGATCTGTGTGAGTGGAACCACCCTAGATATATGAAGCATAATCTATACAGGGGAAAAACGACACCCTTATAAAGAACAAGAAACTTTGGAAGCGTTAAGAAATTTTGAAGGCGCCTCAGAACACCCAACCTCTTAGAATCTTGTTTAGAGAAGAAGTAGTGTGATCCTTACAATTAAGATGACAAGAAAAGGAAACACCAAAAAAATATTACAGAGACGAAGGTTTGAGCTGTATTTTTGAAGATGTTATTGTGATTCTTTTAAATGTGTATGTCGAGTAAAGAATGGAACTAAGTTTTTGAGGCAGTTAAAACAACTTTGTTCGTAATGCCCCAATTTGAAATTCGATAAAGATCAGAGGTTAGTTGCTTCATGGTCGCCCCTAGCATGAGCTAATTGTTGTTGGGAGGGATGTCTATCAAAATGTAAGATGTAATGAAGGGTGGAATCTTCGGCATAGGAGCGAATAGGTCATGAAGTAATAGAGGTCATTAATAAAAAGTAGAAAGAGAGGTTGGGAAAGACAGAACCCTAAGGAATACCACAATTTAAAGATTTAAAGGATAAACGGTGGCCTTTTACAACAGCTGCTAAAGAACAACTGGAAAGGAAATCAGGAGAAGGTCACAGAGAGAAAGTATAGATACCGAAAGAGGGAAGTACAGAAATAAAACTTCTGTGGCAAATTCTATCGAAAGCTTTCGATATGTACAGCGCCACAGCAAAAGATTTATCGAAATGACGAACAGGAGGACGAAGAAGTAGAATCAGAAAGCTAAGTGAGTGAAAAAAATCACCTCCAGTAGAGAGCCTTCCTTACGAAATGAGCAAATAATATGGTAAATCTAGTAAGATATGAACTAAAAAATGAGATGTTTCCAATTTTTCACTGTTATAGAGGCATACCAATATTATTACTGGAAAGTCTTTGTAACACCAAAAAAAGAGAGACCAGGCGAAAAAAAAAAAACTCACAATATAGATTCTCTCAGGTCTCTCGTATGGGTTTGAGAGGGGCGACCCCCTTTTTTGGCTACTCTCTATAGACATTAGAATATATATCCGGCGATCGAATTTTACCATCATTAAGAATGTGTGTGGAAGGTTGAAGCCCAGGAGAGAGACTGACAAGCTAGAACCGGAATAGTTTACTAAGGCAGTCCGTGCAAGCGCTCTCAAGAGCCTAAGTACCACAGCATTTTGAGAGCGAGCAATAACACGCAGGAGTGAATACCCTCACACCTGCGACAGCTACATACAATACTCTTTAGTAGTATAACCCCTCATAGAGAAAGCAGAGCACAAACTTAACTCACAATAACCAAATTCTTATATGGCAAGAACTTTACACACATAAATATTAACGAAATGAGATATTCTAAACGCCATCTGTATAGAAATATAAAGAAAGATACAATACAATGCGAAAAATCAATCTATATACTATATATAATATTATATTAATTATATATACTATATATATATATATATATATATATACTATATATCATATATACTATATATTAATATATATATATATATATATATATATATATATAATATAATATATATATATATATACTATATATATATATATATGTATACTATATATTAATATATAATATATATTATATATATATAATAAATATATATATTAATATATTAATATATATATATAATATATATATAATATATATATAATTAATATATATATATATATATATTATATATACTATATATATATATTATATATATATTTAATATATATATACTATATATATATATATATATAATATAATTATATATTATAATAATAGTATATTATTATATATATATATTATATATATTAGTAAATAGAGAATAAACCATTGTACATAAAGATAAGTAAAGAATGAATAGAAAAAAAAGAAGCTATACTCTAAATTTTAATTATATAAATAACTAAATTAGCTCTATATAATAAAAAATAAACTTCGTCGTCGTGCGCAGCGCTCGACCAATATATAGTGGCTCCCATTATGGGCCTCTAGGTAACTCCCGCTACGTGAGAACGTTGTATCACTTTCCCGTATAAATATCCTACCAACAGTGGCCGCGAATTCAGGAACCTAGGTTATAATGTTCACTCCAACCATAATCCAACGACAGCCAATAGCTACCCGACATCTCCGAGGATACCCCGCGACCACTAGCCCTGGATCAGTCACGGTGCTATATTGCCGTTTTATAATAGATACACTTCAAGGACAGAAAATTAAATAATTTATTATATATATATAATTTTCAATATTACAAAAACTAGAATTCATTTGCATAATCAAAATATTTAAATTATCTTATTATTCTATCATAATATATAGACTGTAATATTACATCTTGTGTAAAATAAATCTACTACATTATATAAAACCTGTGTATGTGTAGAAAACTTTTGGCACAAATATACTTTTACAACATATGAAATTTTAATACAAAAATGAAAAAATTCTTTTAAAACATCCATTATCACTATATATAAAAATATTATGAACTATTAAAACTACTACTACAATAATACGTTATAGCAATACAAAAATATTAGAAGAATAATATAATTATAAATAATAATATACTTATCATAAATTTTCTAATTTTACATTATTATATATAGTCCTATGTATAAAATAAAATTATAAATATGCTGCTAGATCTAATTCTACGAAACATAAATAATAAAAAAAATAAAATAAATGAGGAAGATTACGGTAACTTTAAAATTATATATTTTATAAATTTTTTCTCTAAAAATTAAAATTGTAAGTTTAGATATGTTCTGTAGTGATTAAGTGTAGGAGAGTGTATTAATGTTATCTATTATATGTAAAAATATATATATAAAAACCCGTAAACACGTCATACTATAGTATAAATATTATTTACTAATAATGCCTTATTATTTATTTAAAAGCGGGTAGCAAACAATAATATAAAATTTCCCAAGCCATAATACGGTCATAAATTCGAAAGCAAAGTTATTATATAAAAGATAAAATTTTCTCATCCTAATTATTAATATTATTTCATGTTTTTTTTTTTTTTTATTAATTATTAGTTTAAAAGTATTAAATTATTTATTTTATGATTTATTATTAATTTAAAATGTTTAATTTAGTATTATTATTATTATTTCAATTATTTTCATTTTTTTTTTCTTAATATCATTTAATTATTATTTATATTAATCTATTATTTTATTATTATTATTATTATATTATTATATTTATAGTTATATTATTAATAATTATATTTATTATTATATTATTATTATATTATTCTTAATTATTATTATTATATATATATTATATTAATTAATATTATTCTTACTAATTTAATTTATTTTATATATATTATTATTATTATTTATTAATTTATATTCAAATACATCAGTAAAAACGTATCTTACTTTATTAATTATTATTAAATATAATATTTTTATTTTTTATTTATTATTACTTATTATTATTTTCTCATTATTATATTCGAGCAGTTCTTATCATTTCTCTATTATTAGTCACCATTCACTATATTACTTTATTATTATATATATTATTTAAACTCGTGGCCTCACTCATGACTCATTTATAAAACTTAAAAGGCCAGGACAATTATATTCCAACTCCTCAAAATAATATCAATATAAGGTACTAATTGACATTTAGTGAGAAAGATTGGAACTCCTAAGTAAGAGTGAAGAGACTCACTACTGAATATGAAAATATACAAATAAAATAAATATTTATCGAACTCATTCTGCTGAAGTCTCCATATAAAAATTAAATTATTATAATTCCTATGAGAGATGAGTATTAGACATAATTGATATCCAGGAGAAGTTTATTTAATGTGATAAATAATCGATCCAATCTGTGAAATAATCGTATTAACCTGGGAAATAATCTTATACAAAAGTAAGATTGTGTAGTGTTCTATGAATATGGTAATATCATCAAAAAAATCTTAAAACACACATGCGAACATTAAAATATTGTAAAAAGTGGAAATTAATTATATTTATAATTTCATCTTATGGGCAATTAATTAGGTAAATTTAGGCACAATATTCTTTTCAATTCATGATATTATATCGATTTCTCCCGTGACCTTAATTAATTTCTTACTGATATATATGTGAAAATGTAGAATTATGGTTATGCTCTATGATTATGTGTTATATAATTAAATAATAAGTTTTTATTAATTAATTTTCAATAATCAAATATTTCCTCTCTAATAAACTTTATTCTTCGAGGTAATATTCAACGCAAAAGGATATTATTATTAGGTAGGCGCTAGGGGTAACTGTGTTTATAAGAGGGCAGAAATGAGGATCGCACACGTGAGGAATGCGATACCATGCCACAGTTTAAGACATCATAGTGAAACAGTCATATGAGGCCATGTTCTATTGTTCACTATTTGGTTTATTTTTGAATATGATGCTTTCAATGTCTTAAGTCATTCTTCATCTCTTGTTGTGTTATTGTGTTGTTGGACATTAATAATTCTTTTTAATTCGGGGGTGGAAGAGAGGGTGTTAGCAATTGAATTTCGATCTTAAGTGTATCAATCTAATGATAATTAATGCTGTTATGAGTTAATACTAAATATGATAGTGCAAATAGAAGATAATAATATATGGTTAAAGAAAGGCTACCGAATATATATAGATATTAAATATCTGTGATTTTAATGTTAGTTTAGTTCTGGTGATTGGTCATAATAACATTATTTGTTTATTGCGCAGATAAAATTATAAATTTCTACATTACATAATTATATATTTTTATTTAAAAATAAAATTACAATGTGTATACAACATTCGCAAGTATAAGATCTATATAAATTATATAAATTATACACAAATTTTGTTTAGATATTTGTTCAATAATTATATGGACATATTGAATACAGATTCAAATATCAGTACTAAATGTCACATAAGAGGTTTCCCCTGCCAGGTTAGGACAGTGAAATTAAGTGTCAGATATAGGTATGCAATTTATTGGTAAGATTATAATGGTTACGTCCAGATATTATGATTATTAATTATGTGCTTTTCATCGGTTCTTTAAACCCATCTGTTATTGTGAATATATTTTGCGCGCTACTTGCTCTGCTTGCATATTGGTTTATCGTTTTATTAGTTTTGCACTGTCGTGCTGTGTGACTATACTCCCTATCGGTATTTATTATATTAGTTTCTAATATCACTTATGTTGTTCCTGCCCAGATAGCAATGACCTGCATATCGTCTGTATAGCCCTTGTTGCCACTTTTATTCTCTCATTGAGCCTTTTGTTCGTATTTGTCTTCATGTGCTATACTCTGAGTTTTAACAATTTTAACTCTCATTACATAATACAGATATATCCTTTTTAATGAAGATCCTCTTAGTTATATCTGAGAGTGTATATAGTGTCATCACTATAATGGTGACATATCTGTGGATGTGATCTACAAAAGAATTGGTGTAACTAATATTTTATTCATCGTGAGTCTCTTTTTACCTCATATATACTCGTAGTTTGTCCTAAGTGCGTATGTAATATTTTCTGCGTTCTCTTCTTTATGTAAACATTTCAAAGTACCTTTTGTAGACGTCATTAGTCCTCATATCGTGTCGAAAATATAATGGTTATTAAATATATTTTTATGGTCATCAGATATCTCTATGTATACATTTATAATACCTTTTTGTATATAATCTATAATTTCACTTGCAATGCAATCAAT
>JABUQX010131897.1:0-2500 GCA_015478945.1 Trachelipus rathkii
TTAATTTTACCATAGAACAACATAATGAATCCGATAATCCCATTCCTAACCCTCCTGATTTAACATCCAACACATACTTCAACAATCTTCTTCACCAACACAAAATCCAATCTCTACCTACAACCAACGTCTAGTACATACTTTGGAATACTCTTGTTTAAAGAAAGTATTGCTTACACAAACACCTTTCCTCTTTTTCTCCCAATCAATCACCTTCCTACCATTCTCATTTTCTCCCGACACCCCAAACCACCTGTTATACCATCCTTTTTTTGAATTATATATATAATATATATATATAATATATATATATATAATATATATAAATATATATATATATATATAATATATATATATATATATTATACTATATATATATATATATATAATCTATATATATATTATATATATATATATATTATATTATATATAATATATATATATATTATATATATATATATAATATATATATATATATATATATATAGTATATATATATATATATATATATATTATATATATATATATATATATATATATAATAATATAGTATATATATATACTAATATATATATATATATATATATATATATATATATATATATATATATATATATATATATTATATATATATATATATATATTTAATATCCGTATTAATAGTCAATATTTAGGCCTAGAAGGGGTATTGGAAATACTGTATAATTTAAAACATTTTTAAAATACATAAATTCAAAAGGTAATTTAAAATTTTTTTTTTTTTTTTTAAATTAACGTTTTTTTCACAACCCTAATCTTATATATATATATATATATATATGATATATTATATATATAATATATACCTATAAGCCATATGCTTTGACTCGATACTCATAAACACATATAATTATAGTTAATAGCTATAAGCACTTAGAAGTAATTAACAAATAAGAAGAAAAAGTTGATAATTCTATTTCTCTTTCGTCCTACTTAAACAAGAGAAATATGCCATTAGTATATATTTAAATTTCAGTACGTATTAAAAATTAAATTGGTGTTTATTTTAAAATTGTTTATATGAAGTTCAATCCAAATAGACTTTTAGCTTTGTTGTATTAGTTGGTCTTACTAATTAAAACTACAGTAATTACGTATAATTTTTTCCTAACTCACATATGTTTAAGTATTCATTTTTCCTCAAATTGATTTTACTTTACCTAGTACTGATTAATAGTCTATAAATACTAATTTCAGTACGTCGAATCCAATATTCGACCCCGCTATACACTTATATATATAGTAGAACCTTCCATTCATATTTCAAATAATAATATATATTATGATTGCTATCTAATATATAGCTTTAATACTTATTATCACGACTATTTTTCCTATATATAGATTATTGCACCAAATACTATAAATATGCTTTATCTGTATATATTAGATAATGCTCAGGTCATGAAGATAGAGAGATTGTGATTTATCTGGTGCACCAGAAGCGGAGGTCGAGACTGCGTGATTGAATTGAATTTGTGAATCATGTTGGTAAGAAACGTTATTTGAAGAGGGATTATGTTCCAATGGTGGAGTATGAGCTTAATTTAGTACCCTTATATACAGCGCGGTGACTATTCACACTATACTCTAGGTTTGTTGGTGGTGTATTGGTTTATAGTATAGTATATTTAGCTAAGTTAATGATAGCAGTGGATTCTGTTCTACAGTAGATCTCTGTGGTTATGATACAATATGATGTAAATTGTGGATAGATGGATATTAATGAAAAGCGAATTTAGATAGAGTAAGTGAGTATTAGTATTTGAGTGCACGCCTAGCGTTGCAAGGTAATTCTACTAGCACGTACTTATTAACAATATGAATCATGATAGATAATTGTATATGGTTTTGAGCTGTGCTCGGAAGATAATATTTGTTGAAGCGAAGCTCTTGTATGAAAGAGATACTTTTCCTGACGAGGGTGGTTAGTATATATGGGTTGCGAGGGAGGAGTTTTGTGTTGAAAGTTTAGATACCAAGTTTTTCAATGTATTTCGATAGGAGTACAGAGTTTGGTCTATATGTTTGTCCGAGATTGTGTGATGTGTGGATAGTTTCCCGCTGTGGGAAGTTGTTTGATGGGGAGCTACTGAAACAAGGGTCCGAGTTTAGAATAATGTTGAATGAAAAGGGATCGGATGATGACATTAGTCGTGGTCGGATAGTATGAAGCGATCGCAGTGGTGCAACCACATTAGATATGTCCTTGTCGGATTGTAAATTATGTGACTAAGTATTGTCCAAGAGTGGCGCTGGCCTTTTGCATAAGGCGCCTTATAATTGTTCACTCCGTTGGAGTGCGTATTATATTTGGGTAAGTAAGGTGTAATCATTTGGTCTCTGTGAATATACGAGGTTCTTCTTAGACTCTCATAGCTACTCACAAGTTGTTCTCTTCTGTGAAACACAATTGTACTAGTAGCCGGGCAGTTAGTGTGTTTGATTATAAAATCTGGTT
>JABUQX010131897.1:7500-18810 GCA_015478945.1 Trachelipus rathkii
TGTGAATATACAAATTAACACATCAGCCCTATACGCAATACAAAAAGCACAACCAATCCACCTCGCATTACTGACGCATAGACAACTGATAGAAATGAGGCTGACATATAATATATAAACACAGCTTCGGGTATACTAGTTGAATAAAAGTAACTTTTGGGACACCCTGTACTGTATTTAAATTATTTTTACATAATAATCAATAACTAATATTAACTTGCTAAAGAAAAATAAACGATTATATTTGAAATTGTTACTAATTCATGAATAATGCAGGCCAAATTTTTAATTTCAATCTTGTCCTTTATCTTCAATTTCACTTTTTCAGCACTCCAGAAAGACGCCAATTGAAGCCTCAATCGATTGATTTATGGGGACACAACTTAATTCACTCTAAACACCCAAAATCATAAGACTGTTTGAAGGCGATCCTCTCACATACTACTGGTCAAGGTGCGCCAAATTAAATTCTCGCTTAATACCTTCCCGTATCACAAGGAAACACCAGAAATCGCAACATCCATCACTGACATCGAACACCTATGAGGGTGTTCATCAGGGAATCACAACAGAATAGGTCTTAATGTGTGAAGAGACATCCAGCAACAAAAATCCATAGACTTGACAGTGAAACCCATCCATCACACACTACTCTTTCGATATGCCAAGGGATCATCTAATAAAGGCACGCAAAACTACCAACTCGAAAACCAAAAACAAGTGGACAGCGGACACGGCAAAAGCCCACATATAGCGCCTTACGTCCACGCGCTCATAAAGTCGAATGGATGGACAAAACCAATCAGTTCTCTGCTTCTACACAAGCTGAGTTAAAAACCAAAATCGCAAGACAAATACTCTTCCTTTAACCGAAAACCGAAATTCCCGCAGTATAATAGGTGTATGAAGAAATGGAACGGAAATCTCGCGCAGAGAAAAAAGCTTGCTCACATAGGTAGGACAGTGGAAGGACGCTGTTATCCATCGGTACCTTAAAGAGCGTCAACTTAGACTCATGCATTAACAATACTTCAATGATTCACAACGTCAGGCCACAAAGGATGCAGGGATGATTGCAGGACTCAATGTTCTGAGAATAATTAACGAACCAACGGCAGCCGCTATCGCCTATGGCTTAGACAAGAAAGTAAGTGGAGAAAGAAACGTTCTAATTTTCGATCTAGGAGGAGGAACGTTCGACGTCTCCGTCTTGTCCATCGAGGATGGGATTTTTGAAGTAAAATCTACAGCAGGAGATACACACTTGGGTGGAGAAGACTTCGATAATCGATTGGTAAATCACCTTGTTCAAGAATTTAAAAGAAAACATAAGAAGGATATTACGAGTAACAAGAGATCCCTCCGACGACTAAGAACAGCTTGTGAACGAGCCAAGAGAACCTTATCCTCCTCTTCGCAGGCAAGTATCGAAATAGATACTCTTTTTGAAGGAACTGACTTTTATACTACAATTACTCGAGCCCGATTTGAAGAACTGTGCTCTGACTTGTTCAGAGGGACGTTAGAACCTGTCGAGAAGTCTCTTAGAGATGCAAAAATGGACAAGTCTGCTATTCATGAAATCGTACTTGTTGGCGGCTCTACTCGAATCCCAAAGGTGCAAAAATTGCTTCAAGACTTTTTCAATGGCAAAGAATTGAACAAGTCTATCAACCCTGACGAAGCCGTAGCTTATGGAGCTGCAGTTCAAGCAGCAGTTTTAACAGGTGACGAGTCTGAAAATGTTCAGGATTTGCTCTTGCTTGATGTCGCCCCTCTTTCATTAGGTATCGAAACTGCTGGAGGTGTAATGACATCTCTCATTAAAAGGAACACCACCATTCCTACTAAACAAACTCAATCATTTTCCACATACGCTGATAATCAACCCGGTGTATTAATTCAAGTTTACGAAGGCGAAAGAGCTATGACAAAGGACAACAATTTACTGGGTAAGTTTGAACTTTCAGGTATTCCTCCAGCTCCCAGAGGTGTTCCTCAAATCGAGGTGACATTCGATATTGATGCCAATGGGATTCTAAACGTAACAGCTACAGACAAATCTACAGGAAAGGAAAATAAGATAACAATCACTAATGACAAAGGACGCCTTTCTAAAGAAGAAATTGAAAGAATGGTTGAAGAAGCAGAGAAGTATAAGGCTGAAGATGAGAAGCAAAAAGAGAGGATAGATGCAAAGAACTCTCTAGAGTCTTATTGCTTCAACGTCAAATCAACACTTGAAGATGAAAAGTTGAAAGACAAAATTTCATCAGAGGACCGTACCAAAATATCGGAGGTTTGCAATGATACTATTAAATGGCTAGACGCGAACCAGTCTGCTGAAAAAGAAGAATTCAGTAGTAAGAAAGAGGAAGTGGAAAAAATAGTTAGTCCTATAATGACGAAACTCTATCCTGGAGGTAGTATACGAATTGGAAAGTTCAGAAAAGAAATTGTTCATTGTAATAGCTGTATAAAATAAGGAGAGTTGAAGCAGTAGAGCGATGGGCAGGAAAAGGAGAGAGAGAGAGAGAGAGAGAGAGAGGAGAGAGAGAAGAGAGAGAGAGAGAGGATGAGAGAGAGAGAGAGAGAGAAGAGTGAGAGATGAAAAAGAGAGAGGAGAGAGAGAGAGAGAGAGGAGAGAGGAAGAGAGAGAGAGAGGAGAGAGAGAGAGAGAGAGAGAGAGAGAGAGAGATTTGATAAGACGAAAAGTCCTAGACTCAACATTCTCGAGGTGAAGTTTGAGAGTGGAACCACACTAGATGTGTGGGACATGCTCCATATAGGGTTGAAAGATACAAATATAATATTGCGAACAGAACAACTCTGATTTACGTATAGTCTACAGTAAAGTTAGAAGAGATATTGTAACGATCCTACCGTGGCTCAGTTGGTAGAGCGATAGAATCGCAAGGCAAGGGTCCGAGTTCGATCCCTAGTTCGGGTCCTAGGTAGTAATTATTAGCAAAAGAAGTTCCCCCTCCTAGAATAGGGCTATGCCCGTGAGGTGCAAACTTTAATTAAAAAAGAAAAGAAAAGAAGAATTAGATAAAAAGAAATACCAAAAAATATTAAAGATGGATGAAAGTTTGAGTTGCGCGTTTTCGAAGAATTGATCTTTTGAGTTATTGAAAACAACCATGTTTCTCTGTTTCAATTAGAAATTTGAGAAAGATCAAATGTTACCTCAGGGTCATCCTCCTAGAATGAGATAGTTGATTTTGGGTGGAGAGTCTTTCAAAATGAAAGTAGTAATGAAGGGTGGAGTCGTCGGCAAAGGAGTCGATAGGTGATGACGTAATAGAGGGGTCATCATTAAAGAAAAGCAAAAAAGGAATTGAGGATAGGACAATCCTAAGGAAATATCACTATTAATAGCTTTGAAAGATTAACGGTGGCCGTCTACAAGATCTGCTATAGAAAGACCCGAAAAGAAATCGGAGAGAAGACCCAAAGAGATAAGGATAGATACCGAAGAAGGGAGAATGATATATACCGAAGAAGGAAGTTTAGAATTTAAGCTTTTTGCCAGATTCTGTCGAAGGCTTTCGCTATATCTAAACGCCACAACAAAAAGATTCATCAAAATTACCAAAGAGCAGAAGACCAAGAAGAGTCAGAGAGAAGAGAGAGAGAGAAAAGAAAGAAGATAAAGAAGAGAGAGAAGAAAAAGAAGAGAGAGGAGAAAGAAGAGAAAGCAGGGAGATAAGAGAGAAAAGAGAAAGAAAAGGAAGAAGAGAAAGAAGAGAGAAGAGAAAGAAGAGAAAGAAAGGAGATAAGAGAGAAAAAAGAAAGAAAAGGAAGAAGAGAAAGAAGAGAGAAGAGAAAGAAGAGAAAGAAGGGAGGTAAGAGAGAAAAGAGAAAGAAAAGAAAGAATAAAAAGAAGAGAGAGAGAAGAGAAAGAAGTTCACAAGTAGAGCGTCCCTTTCGAAAGTCATAATGGCGATAATATAATAGAAGATTAAAAGAATTAAAATATTTCTAAATCTTTCTGTTAAGGATATACTCGAAATTTTAGAACGAACGAAGGTTAAAGGGGTTGAACGATACTTCGAGTTTTGTGGTGGGTTCCCATATATTGACATAGTTTGGATGAAAGTATCATGAATGGAATGTCGTAGTAGATAATCAGGATACAAGCTCCGAAGCAAAGATTTTGAGAACCACAGGAAGAAATACATCAGACCGATAAGGACCAATATGGCTTTCAAGTGATTAAGTTCACAGAGATGATAGAATAAAGTCTCTAAAGAAATTATAATAAGTATATCCAATGCAGTTTGAGAGGGTGTGATTGTTGGATTAAATAGAATGAGTTGGAGCGTGCTGTGAGGTGGATACATTATCAATGAGTGTGGAGAGTTGTGAAGGTGATTAAATAAACGAGTGGAGAGTTGTGGTAGGTTAAAAAATAACCGTAAATTGAGTTGGAGAGGTTGTGGGTGCTGGATTAAATAAAATGAGTTGGAGAGTTGTGGAGGTAAAAAAAAATGCATTCTGCAATGAGTTGTTAGGAGGCTTGATATAACATAATGAGTCGGAATTAGGTTAGGTGATATAATAAATGAGATCTGGATTAAGTTGTGGAGGTTGGATTGAAATTATAATATGACTGTTTAGGCAGAGTTGTCGGAGGTAGGATTATTATAATAATATCAGGGATGCAGAACACTTTTGAAGATGAGATCTATGTGTATATGTGGATTCGAAAAAGTAAAGTGAGTTGAGAGCAGTTGTTGGTAGGTGGACTTGATTAACTTAAATTTGTAGAGATTTTGTGGAGGGAGTAGGAATTAATGTTAAACATGAGTTGGAGAGTTGTGGGAGGTTAATTGAATAAATGTAGCTTGGAGAGTTGTGGAGTTGCTGGGTTAAATAATATGAGTTGCGGAGAGTTTGTGGAGATGCGATTACAATGAAGAGTTTGAGAGTTGTGGCACGGTGGATTCAAAATGAAGTTTGGAGAGGAGTGGGAGATGTGAGGCAATATCACATATCGTCTATGTGAATAGAGGCCAAGTTAGAAAATAAATTAGTTTTGAGAGTGCAATTGTGCCGTCACAATGTATTAATTACAATATGGCTTGATGACGAGATATATATAGTCATAAGTTTGTTATCATTTTTTCTTTTTAGTCTTTTTTTTTGTTTATCTTGAAAGATCCATTCTGACACATACTCTGATAGAGGGCGAACTAGAAGAATTACTGGTCATTATTCTATCTGAGAATACGTATAAGGTGCATGCAGACTGCTGACGGTCCTTAATTCTTCTCGTTACGTACCCTAGAATTTCTTCCTACCGTTGCGATATCAGCTATATCTCTCTCAATAATACTTATACATGTAGTACACATACACCTTCCATTATTATCGTTCTAGATGCACGTCCACATGTACACCCCTCCTCACATTCTCATTCTTCTTATACTTAAAATTGAACGAAGCTATCCGTTATCGGATTTGGCGCATTACCTAAAGTTTTGCTGCACCGTATTAATGCAAATAACACACGTTTCTTGTTGTAGTCGGTGGTCTTTTCTTTCTATCGGCAAGGGCCTTCAAAGATATATAGGTAAAGTGAATAGGTCAAGTTGATCGGAAGAACCAATGCTGCAAGCAAATTTAACAGTATATTCAAGAAGAAGGATTAGAAGTTAAGAAGAAAAGGTTAATAATGATAGGTTCATAGCTTCAAGACGATGAAGATTATAGGGTACGGACGCTTGCAAGGGAGATCTGAGTGAGAAATTGAAGAAAAGTTTAGCTGCTGTGTCTTGGTGGGAACTACAATAGAAAATTATTCGCAGTGGGTGACACATCGCAAATGAGACTAAATATTATTAATTTTTCAGAAAAATGAGGATATGAGAGAAATGTTCTCTAATTTTTATTTTAAATATACATATGGAAAAATTATATGAAAATATGCCAAAGAATCTGCTACAAACACGGGGTCTATCAAGCATTAGTAAAGTTCTTTGTTGCACCCAACCTCATCACCCCTGACCCTCAATTCCCAAGTTGATATACCTTAATTTATATAATATATTAGTATATATATATCTATATTATATTTCATCTTATATACTATTACCATTACTACCTCATCTCTTCATTAGTTATAACTATACTTATAGTATATATACTATATGATATACTATATGAAATCTTATATTATATGAATAGAGTATATATATATTATAGAACAATACTAGTATAACTTAATTATTATATCGTTTTTTTTGTTTGTTGCCGACTCAGATAATATATAAACGAGAAAAAATAAAAAATGGTTTCATCATTTTAACGGTTTTAAAAGCTAATAAATAAAATAAAATCGGTAAAACATTTTCGACAGAGAAGAAGATCTGTTGTCAAAAAGCTTTTAAGAACAACTCATTATAAAGAACAAATTCTAAACTTTTGCTGCAACGTCATTTCCATCAATTCCAAACTTGTTTTTTGCAATTATAAATTATTATTCTAGACATATAATTTAATCAAGAACAAGAAAATGATCACACCTGACAAATTTTTTCACCTCATACTTCTTAAGCGCATTATCGGTAGTTCTGAAATTCCTTCTCAGTATATTCATTTAATTTATTTATAGGTTAGTAGTTACTATCTCTTTACTCAGATTATATCTATTTATCTGGGTTTATACTTAATCAACATGATCTTGTAACTGGATCCCTAAATACTCATGAGTTATATCTTTATCAATGAATGAGCTTATATTTATATAGTTATATTATAGTATTATCTACTGGTAGGAATTTGATCCTTAACTTCCACTCACAAATATATTACCTTTTATCATTTGAGGCCATTTATTATCTTTATTATAATTGCATTGAGACTCATTACTATTACGTCAATCAACCTAAGAACTCCTTTTGACCGACGACACCACGTTCATTATTATATTAGTACTTTACATATTATTTGAGATAAGAACTCTCTACGGGGCGCCCTAAAATTAATCTAATCGTTATCTCATATACTATTATATATGATAAGGTATATTATGAGTATATATATAATCAATACCTATTGAGAGAGTATCATATATTTAGAATATATTATTATATAATTTCTCAAAATATTTTTTAATAATTAGAAACTATAAAGAGATAAACTATGATTATTATTGATTTATTCAATATAATACTATCTAAAATAGGTATCAAATATACTTTATCGAATAAGTAAAATAACGCGCAACTACAAATACATTCACATCCATCTTTAATATTATTTGGTATATTTCCTTTTATTATTAATCTATTATATCTTCTTATTTCATTTTCTTTATTTTATTTAATATATAATGATATATTTTTTTGACAACCTATCAACGTAAGTCAAATTAGTATAGCTACTAAATATTATTACTTAGATGAGAATAGAGAACGTAAGGCTTTTGCTATAAATATTAATATACTTAACGTATAGGATCATCAGGTAATTCATGTAATACTGGAGGAATAATCGAATACATATTTAGGTAATCATACCTTTATGAGCTATACATTAGCTTAGATATTCTTACACGGCTCATATTAATACACTGTAAATAGGCACGGTATAGAGAATTTCATATATCTAATTTATTATCTTTTTTCTAATATATGAAGCTTACTTAAAGATAGGTTGGCTCATGTTACTGAAAGAGCCTTTCTACTCATATATTAACTTGTATATATTTGTATTATAATTCATTATTATCATATATAACCAATATCTATTATATAGGTAAGCTATGTATATACTCATACTACATATCTAAGTGTGGTATCTTATCATAACTACTATATATCATAAACTTCTAAGTACTATTCTATCAGATGATAATGTATATATGTGAGTTTCTTAGGAACTTATTTTCGTCTTATCATTATATATATACCATCATCTACTATATATTATACTTAATTATATACAAAATATTATATACAATATATTATTATCATATATATTATATATCTTTCATATCATATACATATATCTTCACTCTATATATATACTCATATATATAATATATATATATATTTGGAGGCTAATTCCACTCTAAAATGATTGCTGCCTCTAATAATTGTTACGAACGAAAATTATAAAAAGAACGCAAATATCGAAATAGAATCTCACATATCATACAAGAATCGTCTCACATATCATAATACAGCGATCAACAAATATAATTATGAAACGTGCCGATTCTAATTGGAAGAGTACTTACTCTTACCGTTCTACTAGCTACGGATTGTCTTACAATACTTCGCGCAATATTCCTTATTACCTACTCATATTATTCATACCTACTATATATACCTACTACTCTCTCCACTACTACCTATTATCGTATTATATAATACCTATATATCCTCTATACCTATATTTCATATATATTATATACTATATATATTGTTACTATAATAATATATTACTATACATATTCGAGAAAATTCAAAATAATAAATGGAGTACTATATACATATATATATACCTATTATTACTACCTTCAGTATTACTACTTATTCTATTATTTATTCTATTATATACCTGTATATTATATATATATATACATGATAATAAATATTATATAGGTATATATATTATTATATATATACCTATATATATATATAATAGTGTATATATATATATATATTGAACATACTATTTATGTGTATATTTATATTATACGAGTAATATAGCTATATAATAATAATTAAATACACTATATAATATATATATATATATATATATATATTACCACTATATATATATATAATATATATATATAATATATACTATAATATATATATTATATATATATACTATTATTACTATATATAATATATATAATATATATATATATTAGTATATATAAGATATATATGTATATAATAGTAAACTATATATATATATATAATATAGTATATATATACGTATATCATATATTGATTCTATAACTACTCAGTGATGGGCGAATCCGTGGCACTTAGTTGGGATTCGAATTCGCGCATCCGAAATCCGGTGTGTGGGAAATTTTCGAATCCGAATCCGAATCCGAATCCAGCACCTTCGATTTCGACATCGAATCCGAATCCGTGGTGAAAATTCTCGTATTCGATCCAATCCGAATGGCATGTAAAAAGCTTTGAATCCCGTGAATCGAATCCGAATCCGGATCGATCCGATCCGATTCGAATCCTTCCATGATTTTTTGCAAAAGTAAATACATTACCAAGCCAAATGTGACATATTCTTTTCAAAATACAGTTATGGGATACTTAAAAAAAAATGTTTTCTTCATTTTAATTTTTTTACTCTGCTGATTATAACATATTTTTCCATGTTAAGTTAAATAATTTTCTATTAATATTATTAATATTATTATATATATATATATTTTATATTTTATTTAATATAATATATATAAGTATATTATATATATATGTTTTTTTTACTATAATATATATATATGGTATATATTATATATATATATCTATATATATAATTATATAGGGCGTCGTCAGGGGGGGTCAGGGGGGGCAGCTTGCCCCCCTAGAAGTGTTATTATTTCTTGCGATGCGAGGTTTGAAAAGTCAGCCTTTACATCATATGGTTTTCATTTCCTGACGTACTAAAGGAACTAAGCTATTACATATTGAAACAAAAGGAAGAACCTTAAAGTTTGTTGTAATGTTTTCTATATCTCTCATTTAACGTTCAGTTTTAAAAGTTTGGTAAGTGATCGTTATAGTGTCGCTACACTAGATCCCAGACCTTCTTATATAGGTCTCGCCTACTTTTGCGAGATATATATTTACTATATATATATATATATATAATATACTATATATATATATATATATATATATATATATATATATATATATACTACATATATAATACTATATATATATTATATTCTATATATTTATATATATAGATATATTATATATAGGCCAGCCTCTAGAAAAGACACAAATCCATAATCTCAAAAACTACAATACCTACAGGGAAAAGAAACTACATTGTTGGAATCCGTAAAACTTTAGTGAGGAAAATGTAAAAAAAAAAAAAATATGATCTAAAAAATACTGCAATAGCTACAGGAAAGGGAATGCAGTTTTTGGAATTCTGTGTAAAGATTTTAGTTAGGAAAAATGTTAAATCAAAAAAAATAAATAAAAAAATCCTTTTTTTTTAGGGAGCCTGGCCGAGGCGGCGGGGGACAGAGTAGTATATAATATTATATAATGAATATATATATATATATATATATATATAATATATATATATATATATATTAGTATATATTATATATAATATACTTAATATATATATATATTTTAATTATTATATAATATACTATTATTCATATATATATATATATATAATTATATTATATATATATATATATATATATATATATATATTTATATATATAATATATATATATATATATATATATATATATAATATATAATTGTAAAGGTTACACGGCAATGTAGGGGCTCGAGCCGACGGGGAACACAGGGGGGGGACGCTTTCCATTACCCCATAGCGGGAAAAGCGGAGAACCCCCGCCGACACCTTCAAATAACAAAGAGCGGTGGTTTCGGCCGAACTCCACTGGAGGGGGGATTACGTCCTCACCCCGTAGTTTCCTGAAGGCAGAGACCGACTCTGCCATCGTGCGGTATAGCTCCCTTGGGGTATTCTTTAGTTAAAAAAAAATTAACTATACTAGAAAGTCTATTTATTTAACGAGTACCGTAATAAAGGTGGCTTAAGATCTTTCCTCCTCATATTACTATTGATTATTAACAATAATTTTTTTTTTTTTTTTACATTTTCCTAACTAATTTTACCAGGATTCCAAAAATGTATTTCTTTTCCCTGTAGCTATTGTAGTTTTTTTAGATATGACTTTTTTTTTCCGTACACATGATAACGTTGTAACGCGCGTTACAACGCGCGCTACGAAAACCCAGCTTGTACACATGTTGACGTTGTGACGCGCGTTGATCTTCAGTATAGTATATATATATATATTATAGTAGTATAGCTTATTATTATATATAGTATATATAATATATATATATATATTATATATACTATAAATATAATATATATTAATTATATATATATACAATTATATACTATATATAATATATATATAATATATAATATATATATATATAATATTATATATTATATATATATATATATATTATATCATATATATATATAATATATAGTTATTATATATATAAATAAAATATATATATA
>JABUQX010131898.1:5000-30683 GCA_015478945.1 Trachelipus rathkii
AGCTTACTGCTGTACTATATATAACGCCAGCAGCAACATATATATATATATATATATAGGAACTTTCGCTTTAAAGGATGTTAACCGATATATATATCGAACGAGCGATGTGATCGATTTTTTTCGATTTTCAAGGCAATATAGAGCGACAAGGTTGCCAATAACGGATTTTTATTTTTAAACTAGGAATACTTAAGATTAAATGCGCCAAGATGTCAAGAGTCAGGGTCTCTCGACTCAGCGGGGACGACGGGGGGACTTCGTCCCCCCTCTGTCCACCGTCGGATCTATCAATAAAATAAATAAAAAAATTGAAACAAAATTAACATATAGAAAATTAACATGATAAAAAAGCAACATGTGGCAACTTTTTCTCTTCTTCTATTGGACTTCAAGTTAACACGTCACAGTGCATGGCTAGACGATTAGAGTTCAGCGATATTTCGAAATTTGTATTTTTATGTAACATCCTTTTAAAGGGAAGATGCCTATATATATATATATATATATATATATATATATATATACTATATATATATATATATATATATATATATATAACATATATATACTTACAAATAATATAATCTTTTAATTTGTTGGATCTGAATTAAAAAAACTCGTAGAGTATGTTTAATTACGTAGAAAGAAATTGAGAAAGATAACCTGCAGAAATACCTAAGTCCCATCTGTATATATGTATATATATATATATCTTTATATATGTTGCTGTATAACATATATATATATATATATATATATATATATATACCTTATATGTGGTAAGGTAACTCTTACCTATCGACATAGTTGTGAATTTTAGTATATCGGTCATATTTCGATAAAGGTTATAAAAATTTTTTTCTTTTAATGTGAATAGAATGAATAGAAGTTAAATTTAAACGAAAATAAAACCCCAAAAATGAGCGAAAAGTAGCTTCACTTTTTTTCAAAAAATTAAACTATAAATTTATATTAGAACGCGTAAATTATTAGTATTTAGCAGAAATGAATGTAAGTGACATATACGAAATTTGTTCAAGTGACTGATCACTTTTAAGTTTTTGCAATATTTCCAATTAATTGTGACGAATAAGAAATGTAACGCATGCAATATTGAATGTGACATTAAGGAGACTTTTATCCTCAAATCAAATTTCTTCAGACCGATAAAGAAAATGTTTTTGATGAACAACCTGTTTATACAATTTTTGGGAAGCAAAAATAAAAAAACTGTTCGTTTTTTTGGGGGAAGGGGAAAAATATTTTTCGGGACTTTCACAAAATGGCAATAAAAAATGCTTTAATATTAAGATATTTCAATGCTTTTTCACTAAAATACTCTATTTTGTGTAGTAATAAATTTTATTTAGACACTTTTATTTCAAAATTTTATTTTCTAAATGTTTTTGGACAATCTCTGAAAAGTACTTTCAAAATTTTTGAAATAAAAAAAAATTAATCAAGTGTGACACCACCTTACATCATACAAAAGCATTTAAAATAAACGTCATTCTGTTAATGATTTTATATGCAGAGTTGTTACCAAATTTTTAGGAAAAAAAAACTCATTCAGTTTTTTTTAATGAATATTTTAAGGATAAATGTAAGAAAAAATGAAGTGCTAGAAAAACTCAGCAAATAAACATTTGAAAATATTATTTCTTTTTCAGACGGCAAAAAATATTTATATTCTCGCCTTATATATATATATATATATAACAATAACTAACATATATATATATATATATATATATATATATATATATATATATATACTATATATATATATGTAACATATGTATATATATACTCTATATATATATATAAGGGTTCCAAGCACCCTTCCAAGGATTTAAATAATTACCGAGTTTCAAAGCAGTGATATTGAAGCAGGAGATTAGAAAACTGTTCCGAGATGCCCTCTTTTTCTGGGTAGGTGGATGCAATAGTGGTAGAGCCTCCTGTACATTGTCTAACGGCGACGTTGTTGTCGATAGTTCGAGTCCTGGCGCGAGTGAAATTTTTATTCTTCTTATTATGGCAAATTTGGCACAACAAGCATGTTGTGCCCATTTCGGCGTTGCTTTACTTTGGTTGGTTGCTCCTGTATTAAGAGCGCAGAGAGGCCATGTAGCTAACAGGTGTTCCAACCCACTCTGTCGGTTAAATAAGTACCGGTTTCAAAGCAATTGGTATCGGGCAGAAGATTAGAAAACTTTGTTCCGATATGCCTTCTTTTTCTGGGAAGGCGGATCGGACTAGTGGTGAAACTTCCTGGACATTGTCTAACAGCTGTTGTCAATGGTTCAGTCCTGGCGCAGTGAAATTACTAACGTGCTTATTTTTGCAAATTTGTTGCAACAAGCATGTTGTGCCCATTTCGGCGTTCTTTGACTTTGATTGGCTGCTCTTGTTACCCAGGAATAGCCAAGCAGAATGCCATGTTCCAACCACCCTTCTGTCCATTTAAATAAGTACTGAGTTTCAAAACAGTGATTTCGAAGCAATATAACGAAATCGTTGCTAGACGACGTCTTTAACGGCGACGGTCGATGGTTCGAGTGACAGAGCTTCCTGTACATTGTCTAACGGCGACGCTGTTGTCGATAGTTTGTCGAGTCCTGGCGCGAGTTAAATTTATATTCGTATTATTGTTGCAAATTTGCCGCAACAAGCATGTCGTTGCCCATTTCGGCGTTCCTTGACTTTGGTTGGTTGCTCCTGTAACCCAGGAGCAACCAAGCAGAATGCCAGCCAGTGCAGCAGGTGTTCCAACCACCTTTCTGTCGATTTAAAATAAGTATCGAGTTTCAAAGCGGTGATATCAAACAGTAAATTAGAAAACTGTTCCGATATGTCTTCTTTTTTTTTGAAGAGGCGGATCGGACTAGTGGTAGAGCTTCACCCGTACATTGTCTAACGGCGACGTTGTTGTCGATGGTTCGAGTCTGGCGCGAGTGAAATCGTCTTATTAGTGCAAATTTGTCGCAACAAGCATGTTATGCATATTCGCTTTCCATGACTTTGGTTGGTTGCTCCTGTAACACAAGAGCATCCAAGCAGAATGCCATGTAGCCACAGCAGCTGTTCCAACCACCCTCCTGTCGATTTAAATAAGTACCGAGTTTCAAAGCAGTGATATCGGAGCAGTAAATTAGAAAACTGTTCCGATATGCCTTCTTTTCTGGGAAGGCGGATATTAAAATAAATATTAAATTTCATTTTTATAAAAAAAAATTTATAACAATCCAAAGAATCTATAAAAACTATTTTCCTAAGTGTTAAAATTCGTGACATCACCTTATTAGCATTATGCTATCCTTATTATGCTTATTAGCATTTGAAATTGTGCTTTTTCACGTGGTATGGCTTGAGAGAGGTATGACGTATGATTCATCTATGACATTGAGGATATTTATTGGCTATTTCAAAAAGATTTACCGCCTCTCCTCCCTGAAGATATTCTATTTATATAGACTATATATATATATATATATATATATATATATATATATACTATATATATATATATATATATATATATATATATATATATATATATATATAACTACTATACCCTACTATATATATATTCCCACGCAAACGTAAATAATTATTTTATTCAGAATTCGGCTCCGGCTAAGGTTTCTACATTTGAAAATTGATGAGCACTTCTTTTGGTAATATTTTTCACCTAAAAAATATTTCTTGAAAAAATTTATACCCAAATCTAACTCTGGCTCCGGCTCCGGCTCCGGCTCTGGCTCCGACTAACGTTTCTGCACTATTTTAAAATTGTTCGGCACGTCTTCTGGTAATAATTTTTCAAATTAAAAAATATTTTCATAAAAATTTCGCTTAAACTCAAACCCGCTCCGACTCCGGATCGGATCGACTAAGAATTGCACTATTTGAAAATTATTCAGCACATCTTCTGACAATATATTTTTACTCCTAAAAGTATTTAATGAAAAAAATTCTGCAGGATCGGCTCCGGCTCCGGCTCCGGCTCAGACTTCGGCTTCGGCTTCGGCTCCGGCTCCGGCTCCGGCAAGATTCTAACTTATTTGTTAATTATTCAACGTTTTCTGGCAATAAATTTTCACCCTAAAAAATATTTATTGAAAAATTTCATACCTAGGATCGGTTCGACTCCGGCTAGATCCGGCTCCGGATTCAACTAAGGTTTCTGTACTATTTGAAAATTGTTCAGTAAGTCTTTGACAATATATTTTCACCTAAAATATTTATTGAAAAAAATTCATACCCAGGATCGGGATCCGGCTCCGACTTCGACTTTGGCTTCGGCTCCGGATCCGACTAAGTTTCTGCTATTTGAAAAATTTCAGCACGTCTCCTAGCAATAAATTTTTTACCTAAAATATTTTCGAAAAATTACATACGCAGGATCGGCTAAGGATCCGGCTCAAATCCGACTTCGGCACAAACCGAATCCGACAAGGTTTCTGCCACTATTTGGTGTTGTTCGGCACGTCTTCTGACAAAAATTTTTCGCAAAAAATATTTCCCGAAAAGAATTCATACCGGGATCGGGCTCGGATCCAGCTCTCGGACCACGACTCGGATCCGACTAATGTTCCTACACTATTTGAAAATTGTTCAGCACGTCTTCTTCTATTAAATTTTTTACCTAAAAATATTTCTTGAAAAAACTTATACCCATCGGCTTCGGCTTCGGCTTCGACTTCGACTTCGGCTCCGGATACGACTAAGGTTTCTGCTTTATTTGAAAATTGTTCTACGGCACGTCTTCAGACAAAAAATTTTCACCAAAAAATATTCCCGAAAAAAATTCACACCCAGGATCCGGGCTTCGGATCCGGCTCCGGATCCGACTAATGTTTCTGAACTATTTGAAAATTGTTCAGAACGTCTTCTTGAAATAAATTTTCACCTCAAAAAATATTTTCTGAAGAAAATTCATGGGATCCGGACCGGATCGGCTCCAGCTCCGACGCTTCGGCTCCAGGATTTGACTAAGGTTTTCTGCACTATTTTAAATTGTTCGGCACGCGCCTTCTGACAAAAGTTTTCACCAAAATATTTCCGAAAAATTCACATCAGGATCCGGCTCGGAGACGGCTCCGGATACGACTTCGGCTTCGGCTCCAGTCCGACTAATGTTTCTACACTATTTGAACATTGCTCAGCACGTCTTTGAAATAAATTTTCACCTAAAAAAATGTTTTCTGAAGAACGGATCCGGATCCGGATCCGAATCCGGATCGGATCCGGCTCTGCCTTCGGCTTCGGCTCCGGATCCAACTAAGGTTTCTGCACTATTTGAAAAAATTGTTCGGCACGTCTTCTGACAATAAATTTTTCATAAAAAAAAAAAAATTAACACCCAGGATCCGGCTCCGGATGCGGGTCAGTCCGACTTCGGCTCCGGATCCGGATCCGACTAATGTTTCTGCTATTTGAACGTTGTTCAGCGTCTTCTTGAAATAAATTCCACCTCAAAATATTTTCTGAAGAATTCATATCAGGATCGGATCGAATCCGGATCCGGCTCCGACACCATCCGGCTCCAGATCCGACTAAGGTTTCTGCACTATTTGAAAATTGTTCGGCACGTCTTCTGACAATAAATTTTTCACCAAAAAAAATATTTCCCGAAAAAAATTCATACCCAGGATCCGGCTCCGGATACGACTTCGGCTTCGGTTCCGGATCCGACTAATGTTTCTACACTATTTGAACATTGCTCAGCACGTCTTCTTGAAATTAATTTTTCACCTAAAAAAAAATTTTCCGAAGAAAATTCATACCCAGGATCCGGATCCGGATCTGAATCCAGCTCCGACTTCAGCTTCGGTTCCGGATCCGACTAAGGTTTGCACTATTGAAATTGTTCGGCACGTCTTTTGACAATAAATTTTCACCAAAAAAATTTTCGAAAAAATTCATACCCAGGATCAGGCTCCGGATCCGGCTCCGGATATGGCTCCGGATCCGACTAATGCTTCTAGACTATTTAAACATTGTTCAGCACGTCTTCTTGAAATAAATTTTTCACCTCAAAAAATATTTTCTGAAGAAAATTCATACCCAGGATCCGGATCTGGCTCCGACTTCAGCTTCGGCTCCGGATTCGACTAAGGTTTCTGCACTATTTGAAAATTGTTCGGCACGCCTTCTGACAAAGTTTTCATCAAAAAATATTTCCCGAAAAAATTCATACCCAGGATCGGCTCAGATACGACTTTGGCTTCGGCTCCAGATCCGACTAATTTTTCTACACTATTTGAACATTGTTCAGCACGTCTTCTTGAAAATAAATTTTTCACCTAAAAAAAAATATTTTCTGAAGAAAATTCATACCCAGGATCGGATCCGGATCCGGCTCTGATTTCGACTTCGGCGGATCCGGCTAAGGTTTCTGCACTGTTTGAAAATGTTCGGCGCGTCTTCTGACAATAAATTTTTCACCAAAAAATATTTCCCAAAAAATACCCGGGATCCGGCTCCGGCTCCGGCTCCGGATCTGGTTATGACTTCTTCGGTTTCTGCTCCGGATACGACTAAGGTTTCTGCAATATTTGATAACTGTTCAGCACGTCTTCTGCAATAAATTTTCACCCTAAAAAATATTTTTTGAGAAAAATTTTTGCCTCTGGCTCCGGCTCCGGCTCCGACCTGTCTCTGGCTACGACTCCCACCGGATCCGGATCCGGATCCGACTCAGGATTCTGCACTATTTGAAAATGGTTTAGTACGTTTCTGACTAAATTTTTCATCCAAAAAATTATTTCTTGAAAAATTTTATACCCAGGATCTGGCTCCGGCACCGGCACCAGCTCTGGCTCCAGTTCCAGCTCCGGCTCCGGCTCCGCTTCAATTCCATTTATTTGACTGAGTAAAATCCGAAGAATGGGTGGGAGGTTGAGAATATGAAAAAATAAATAGATTTTCTATAATAATTATAAATAAAACTAACCTCTAAGCCAACCTGGAATTACAATTTTGACTGGAATTGAAATTTTTAGTTCGACACCTCTCTAAATAAATTTCTGTATCTAAAAAACCATTTAAATTTTTAAAAAATAATTACACCATGATGTTCAGGAGAAATTTTAATAATAATCTGAATAATAATAAAAAAATGTGAAAATTTTGATTTTGACTTCAAAAAGTAGGGTCGAGGATAAAGTCTCCCCTTAAGAAAAAGGCGAAAAGTTCTTTTTTCGTTGTAAAACATGTACCTGAATTTCAGTCTCTCCCAAAGGATGCGGCATTGAAAATTCGCAGCAATTTTTGTGGAATTAGGAAAAATTATTTGGAAGTGGATGAAAGAAGTACCTTCGGCAAGAGAAAGTATAATAAAGGCAAGTCCCCAGCCAATGTGCAATGGTGTTTGGAGTCTGTTGAAAAGGAATTCAAACAATATTTTCCTTGTACCTGTTGAAAAACAGAGATGGTGAAACACTATTACGGCTGATAAAAAATATTAAACCAGGAACAACAATAATTTCGGACGCATGGAAGGAGTTCAAGATTTAAATAAAAATAAATTTCGATAATCAAGCAACAAACACAAGAAATGTAGATTGGTGATCTGGTCTTCATTAGCCCAGCTACCTGGGACTGGGTCACTAATCCCCACAACTATTAAATGGAATCGTTCTAACTAGAACAACACCAGACAAAGAGGCTAAGTCAATAAATAATTTTATAACATTTATAAAAAAATGACAATAATACGAATCAAAACACTTAAGCCTTTTTACACTAAATCTGAAAGGGAAGAAGGGTGGCCGAAGCCGTTTAACACAAAATATAATACCTACTATGGTAAATTCCTATGAAAACTTTATAACGAAGTGAAATTCGATGTCTCTCTTCACAGATCAATAAAAAAAAAGTATCTAGGGAAGCCTACTGTAATTTGGTATGTCACTTCCATAAGAGTGATGATACCCTAAAAGAGGGGAAATTGAAATCCGTCTTAAGGATTGATTTAGTCAAAATGATTGTTACTCTAATTGCTGCATGTTTAAAATGACTCTGTCGTTGGAGCTTTGTTAAAACAAGCAATGAGGACGAAAGCTCATGCTCACAGGAATGTTATGAAAGAAGTGCTCTCAAAATCGATGTTCCGAGCTTTTATACGCGATGGTAAGACCGCAAAAGCGGTTATCAACAAGTAATTAATGAAAAAACATTAATTTGATTAATTACTGTTAAAATTATAAAAATGGTACCAAAAGGTAGCAATTTTAAAACTAAACATTACATAAATATTATGTTAATCAAATCAATGTAGTTATTTTATAAAAACAATCAAAAGTTTACATTAGCAACTTCTGGCAACAATTACCTGTTTGAAACTTGTGATTTTAATTCTCATAAGGAATTAACTAATAAATTTAACTTTTTAATTAAACATAATTGTCAATTTAAACAATATTCAAAAGATTCAGTAAATTCTCCTGATCATTTTTATGTTATATTTGGATTTGTGGAACAAATATAAACTGTAGACTGAGTGTAGATCATTGAAATTCCAAATTAGAAGTGAAAGGTCAAGTTATGACCTCAAAATTTGACCTTCCCGGCCCCTTGAAGCACCGGGTTAACGAGGAGGGGGGGGGGGAAACTTTCAAATAGAAATTTGTTTCAAATTTTGAAAGCCTATTTTTTAGAAATCAATTAATATATTTATAAAATAAAAAATACAATATAGATTACTTTCAAATTTTGATAGATTATAGTTTAGTATGTATAGAATGACTGAGGAAATTTTGAACCCTTGAAACTTTGGTCGAGTTAAGAAATATATATGCCGGTTAAAGAAACAGATTTTATTCTTAGACTTGACACAAAAAAAAAAAATATATATATATATATATATATATATATATATATATATATATATATATATATATATATATATAGATATATAACAACAACAACAACAACTATACCCTTTGCTATATATATATATATATATATATATATATACTACCTGCTAGTGATGATGATTGTTTTCAGGGTTCTCTGGATATTTTAACTTTAAGTTGGCACACACACTCTCTACAATTGTAAGTGGGTCCCTTTTGAGAAGAAATTTATAAGAAAGTTTTTTTTTTTTTGCCCCCCGACCCCATTTTTAGGGGTTACAAGTAACCCAAACCAGAAGTCTCAAACTTGAGACTTTTATTATTCAAGAGAAGAAGGATCAATATTGTAAATTTCAAGGGCGTAACCCAATTATAAAGGATACTTTACTCCTATAGCTAAAGATCCAAAGCAAAAAAAAAAGTTACTTTTTGACAAAAAATGATTGCATTGCTCCTGATTGAATAACTTCGTTAATAACCAATATTATTTAACGAAATTTGGAGTAGGGATGCAACTTGATGTACTTTATAATAAAATAAAGTTAAATTTTAAATAAATTGTGATTTAATAGTTTTTCTTGAATAACTTCAAGAATAAGTACAAAAATCAAATGTCCTCTTTATGATACATTGTTAAGTACTATATCCAACTCTGGAGCAAGCATCATTTCGAAAGGACATTTAATAAAGTAATTAGAGCAATTTCTGTATTGCTTTAAATTTCTAATGGGAATATATATACAACGAGTACGAAAGAATTTTCACTCGAATTTGTAAAGGATGACGTCATCACCGCAGTGATAGCTTGTCAACCGAGAGTCTACGGTACTTTGGTTTTTTATATGCCTGGTACCGGACCAAATAACAATTTTATACTAATAAATTCTAATTTCTATATATAAATTGATTATTAAAATTAATATTTACAAAGATTTAATAGGAAAAATGATGACCAATGTATTCACGATTCCCCTAACCACGATTTCAGGTCAACCACTCGCGAATACAATCATCAATACCCAACAGGAAATAATGGCCACAAGTGGCAGATGAAGTAAGTTAAAAAAAATATACGACATTATATATATATATATATATATATATATATATATATATATATATATATATATATAATATTAAAATATATATATATATATATATATAACAACATATATATATATATATATATGGTAAAGCTGAATATTTCGTCTGACCTTTTGATATTCGATATATATCGATTCTTGGATATATATAATAACATAATATATATATATATATATATAACTGCTATAACATATATATACTATATATATATATAGCAACAATAACAATATACCTTCTTTCTTTGCTATAACATATCTCCCTACTATATGCTATAATATATAACCATTTTTACAAGCACTATTCCGCAAGCAGGGACAGTGAGGTACGTGCAGCTTCCCTATTTCATATTTCCTTCATCTCGCCCTCACCCACACCTCCTCCATTCCGTTCCTCTCGCCAACTCCCTACCTTCTTCCACCCTCATCCCTCTCTCCTCCAACATTTCCTTTATTCCATCCATCCACCTTCTTCTTGGTCTCCCCCTTCCTCTCCTTCCTATCCCCTCCGCCTCCCAAACTCTCCTAACCACCCTCTGCTCCTCCATTCTCCAGATGTCCAAACCATCTTAACATTCCCTACTCCGCTCTTCTCACCAAACCATTCTTCCAATCACATCTCTCTCTTATTACCCTATTCCTAATCCTCTCTCTCTCTTACTAACCCCACACACCGCTCTCAACCCTTTCATCTCAAACACTTCCAATTTCTTCTTGGACCTAGCATTCAGCCCCCATGTTTCACACCCATATAGTACCGCTGGAACACAAATTTTTCAAACATACTTATCTTGAGTTTATGTGATAAATCCCCCTTTCCATAATTCCCTCAAACCACTCAATGCTCTCATTCCTTCTCCTACTCTATGATCTATCTCTTCCTTCATCCCTCCTTCCTTACCCAAATCCATCCCTAAATATCGAAAACCTTTACTTCTTCCAGTACTACACCTCCTACTCTAATCTCTAACTCCATCCCCTCATCTGTTTCCTCCTCCTCAAACACTAACACTTTACTCTTACCTGGATTTATCTTAAGACCCTTTTGTCCACACACTCTCTCTCAAACTCCTTCACCAAATACTACAACCCTTCTGAATCCTTCGCCACCAAGGTAGTATCATCAGCAAATATATCATGTTCACTTCCCATCTATCACCCCTATCCATCAATTCCACCCCTCTCCCTCCCTCATCATTCCTCTGCAAACACTCCATAAATAAATTGAAAAGCCACGGCGACATTACACATCCTTGTCTCAACCCCAAACATCTCACTCTCCCCCTCTAATACTCTCACACACATTCTGCTATTCCTATAAAAGGCCCTAATACCTTTACCTAATTTACCCCCTACTTCATATTCCTCCAGCACCCTCCATAATTCCCCCCTCTTCACTCTATCATATGCTTTCTCCAGATCTAAAAAACACCCATACACCTTTCCTTTCTAAACCTTTTCCACAAGCATCTTCATTGTGAATACTTGATCCACACATCCCCTTCCCATCCTAAATCCTCCTTGTTCCTCCCCCATTCTCTCTTCCGTTAAATCTCTCACCCTCTCAATTAGTATTCTCCCATACACTTTCCCTACTACACTCAAGACAAATACCTCTATAATTACCACACTCCATCCTATCCCCTTTCCCTTTATACAGGGAAACCAAACAACCATCCTCCCAATCCTATGGAACCTCTTCCTTCCTCCAACATAAATTATATAACCTGTGCAGCCATTCCTCCACCCCTCTGCCTCCCATCTGTAACATTTCCATACTCACACCATCTAGACCTGTGGACTTTCCTTTTTTTCCTTTGGTTAACGCCCTAATAATTTCTTCCATTTGTATTTCCATATCCTTCCCGTCCCTCTTCACCTCCCATCCTCACCTCTTGAAAAACCCCCTCATCTCTTACACCCAATTCATTCAATAATCCTCTAAAATATTCCCCCATCTTTTCCTCACCCCATCTTCCCCTCCTATCCATTCCCCATCCCCTCCCTTAACCCTCCCCCTAACCCCTCCCTCTTCTTTCTTTTTTTATTTTTCCAGAATATTTTGCTCCCTGTTTCAAAAATTTTCTGTCACTTTTCTACACCATTCATAATTTGCTTCTCTTGTCCCTCTCCCCCTCCCTCCCTTTGCTTCCAGCCTTTCCCTCCTATATTCCTCCGCTTTCCCTTCTTCTATTCCCCAACCATTTCACATAGGCTTTTTCTTTTTCACCAAATCTTTCACCTCTCCTCATTCCACCATTCACTTCTTTTCTTCTACTTACTTCCACCTTTTGTACTCTGGCTTCTTCACAAATTGACTCTTTAAATCTCTTCCACTCTCCTCCACATCCTAATTTCAGATCCCTCACGTCCTCACTATCTCCATGCCCCTCCTAAACTCGCTCTTACACAATGTCTCATCTAATTTTTCCACCTTAATGACTTCTATTTTCCTCTTTTTCTCTTTCTCTAACCGTTACCTCCCCCTACCCTTAACCTAGCAACCACCAAATAGTGATCAGATAACCCCACCTGCCCCTCTGAATGCATTTACATCTAGTAATCTGCCTCTATCCTATCTATTTATACACACATAATCCAATCCCCCGTTATCTCACTCTTCCATGTATACTTAAGATTTTCACTTTTCTTGAACCAAGTATTTCCAACTATCAATCTTCTATCAACACATAACTCTAACAGACTTTCTCCATTAACATTCCTTTCCCCTACCCCAAATGGACCTATAATTCCCCCCATCTCCTCTCTTCCCACTCCTGCATTCAAATCTCCTAATAAACAAATTTTATCATTAACTCCGAAACTTTCCCAACATTCATTCAACACACTCCAAAATCTTTCTCTCTCCTCCTCCCTCGCTCCATTTACTGGTGCATACGCACATATAAAAACCCACATTTCCCCCCCAAAGTTCACTTTAACCCACATTATTCTCGAACTCACCTGTTTGCACCTTTTTACCTTATCCCTCTTTCCTCATATAACTATTCCCACCTTCCTCCCGCCCTCACTCTCTCGTTCACCCCCGAAATCATACCCTTAAATTTTCCAAAGACCATCTCCTTCTATCCTTTCAGCTTTGTTTCTGTCAACCCTAGCACATCCAACCTTTTTTCTTCGAACATTAACCCCACTTCTTCCCTTTTCAGATCCTCATTTATTCCTCTCACATTCATACAACCCACTCTAATCTACTCTCTTTTGCCCATCCTATCTCTTTACTCACCCTCACTCTCCTTAATCCTGACCCTCTTATTCACCACTCTACTTTCTTCTATTCCCACACTTGATTAAGCTGCACGCTTACCGGGATCCCACAACCTGAGGCACTTCCCAATACCTCAAGCTCCAAACCCCACTCAAACAATCACACCCTAAAATACCTTAAATTATATTCTAAATTAATTCTCACTATATCTATAAATCTTAAATTAATGTTTTGTTTACGAAATTTATAAATACTATTGTTGAAAAAACTCCTCTTCTTCTCAAAGGTCGATGTTGATTACGATATATACGTTCCCTGGTAAGTCTCTTCCTTCCGTAATAGGATTCTTGGTGAAATCTATTCCTATATAAAATCAGGAGGGTCCTTATATAATCTCCTTCTGTCTTGAATATACTCTTCTTAGAGTTCCTTTACTTTTATCTACACTTAATTCTTTCTTACTTGATACTTTTCTTGATGGAATACCCTCTTACTATCTTAAAGACACTCTTCTCAATCACAGAGGTCCCAGTTTTCTATTAATCTACCCTGATGTTGATTTTTCTTCCTGACACAAGTATCTAATTTCAAATGAAAAACTATTTCCTCTAATAAGTTGCCCTTGAAAACCTTGATGGTCTTTTTCAAGTAGACAAAGTAATGACAAAGTAGGAAACCTCAGAAGATTTATCCTGATGATAAATTTCACGCAACACTTGTACTTATATTTTATTTAATTGCTTCTATTCCTTTGCTAAGTTGCAACAGAAATCCTTGACCACAGTAAAAATCTAAGAGTCCAAAAAGCACATACACTGGTAAATATGCCACTTCACAGTTTATGTATTTATCAATCAAAATTCATTTTATACCTACAATTCAAATTTTTAAAATCATAAAATAAATTAATTTTCTCATTTAGTGTAAAAAAAATTTTCACTTCGTTAAGAGCTTGAATCTTTTGGAGAGAACTTTATTTTCCATAAATTCCTTTTTCTTTACTTTCGTAATGCTTCCCAGTTGAATTCTTTATATTTCTTCTGTTTCAAACACGTCTTTATCCAACGGTATAAATATATATATATATATATATATATATATATATATATATATATATATATATATATATATATATAATAAAAACATATAATAAATATATATATATATATATATATATATATATTAAATCAAATGTCCCAAATGGTTTTGAGATTTATAGAGTACGAATAGATTGTTGCGAATAAATGTCCCAAAAGTACTCATTTTTGGGATTTATTGTTTTTGGGGTATATCACTAACGAATACCCACAGCGGGTAGTCCACCCCCGATGTCAGGAGTCGTGGTCTCCGGCACTCCTAGGTGAGGCTACGGGGGACTATCCCCCTCCGTGGATGGTTTCCGGAACCCCGCCCTTTGATTAACTGGGTGTCGCGGGGTTCCTCACGACCCGGCCTCCGGGGTGGCTGTCCCCTCTCGGAGTCCCCATCGAGCTCCAGGCTAAAAGGGTTAATACCCCATTTTAGGGGGCTCGTTGACTCACTGCCGTAAAAGTACCACTGTACCGTAAAACTAGCCCTATAACTTTTACTGATAGAGGGTTTAGTAGATGCCGAAATATATAAGCACGATATTTTGGATATATTAATAATGTAAATCAGAGGTCTTACCTGCTAAATTTAAATTTATATTTGACCTACAAAATTAAAGAAATGTTTTAAAACATCAGCTATATATATATATATATATATATATATATATATATATATATATATATATATGTATACTTAATATAACAATATATATGCATAACCTTAACAACTTACTTATAACATCTATATATATATATAGCAGCAACTACTACTATAATAGTTTAGCAACCTTGTAGCCTTATAACCTTAACCTTATGCTACTGCTATATATATATATACTGCTCATATATATATATATATATATATATACAAATAATAATATATATATATATATATATATATATATATATATATATATATATATAATATATATATATAATATATGTATATATATATCTGCTATATACTGCTATAACATATATTTTAATATATATATATATATATATATATATTTGGATATATTAATGTAAATCAAGAGGTCTTACCTATTAAATTTAAAAGATTTCCTAATTGACTTTTTGCCTTCAATTTTTGGAAATATTTGATTGATAATGCTGCAAACACTTAAAAACTTAAATAATCAGCAGTTATTATTTTAAACTTCAAATAATTTATAAATATTCCTATTTTAAATTCATTCCTCTAGCACCTCCTACTTCTATAACTTTGAAAACATTACTGAATATTATATATCCAATATGGCTGCCTAGTTGTCGTAGTTGTCTAGTAGGGTCGATCGATAACATATATCGGATAATTAATAATATTCCTGTATTATATTTAATGTTAGCCTTATATATATATATATATATATATATATATATACCATATATATAACAGCAACGCCTTATATAACAACATCTTTGCTATGATCAGGATTCTATGTATTTTTTGTATTTTTAGGTCTAAATTTCTATATTTTGTTTCCAGCAAAATAAAGTGGAGATGGTCAAACGAGAAAGTATTTGAGTTTTAGATTGTTATCAATGTGAACCTCAGGTACGAATGCTAGCCCTTCTACACAAAAATCGATACCAGGTGGCGTGATGGATGGACAAATCAAACAAAAATTGCAAACTTCGAAATGTCTATTCAAGATTTATATATAAAGAATCACTTATGGCGGCTTTCAGATCATACCTGAAAAAATTAAGCGACAGTGTAAAAAGTGGAGTGTGGGGCCGTCCAGGGCCTCTCAACCTCGCCTGGTTTGCTTTGAAAAAATATCATTTCTAACAGGACCGCTGATCATGCCAAAGAAAGCATTAATTCAGAGTAGGCTGCTTAAATTTTCTTTTTCTGGGCTAGCTAAAAAAATAATCTATACCCAGATTGAAACCCTTATGTATATCTACTTTTGTGCCAGTTTTCTTCAGACAGATTACAGAGTTTATTATTATAAAATTAGATTACCTTAACATGTATGTGCTTAATATATATATACTATAACATATATATAACCTTGCTGCTATATATGTATATATATATATATAACCTTATAACAACACTATATATATATATATATATATATATACCTGTTATCTCTCCTTTCCCAGATTGATGCCTCAGCGAAGGGCTTTGGCCTTTAGAGGGGTAATGCCTGCTCCCCTTCGAGGGGTACCCTATGGGGGTTCATTCATTTAAGCAAGGTGTAAAACTCTGGGGTATATTCTTTTAGATACTTTATTACGTATGCTATTTTTGGATTTGCTGGATTTTGTTTAGGTCATTTTGTCCTTGGCTGGATTTTTGTTAAAGAAGAATAAAACTTAGGACTTTTTGTTGTCCCTATCTATAAAGTCTTATTTAAGGTAAAAAATATTTAAATTGCATTAAACCAACTCGTGACTATTAAATCAACTAAGTCACACATCTGTGTGTTTACCACCATATACTTATAGAATTATCATATCCTTAAAATTCTAAATTAATAATAAAAGTAAGATTATCTATTTCCTTCGTGGTTGTTTTTTTGATATATACTCTGTATATACCCGTAACAACCTCACATATAGATACTCATCTGAAAGTAACCTTAATTACTGTATAATCATACATCAAACAGCACTGGTGTCTGATATAAAAACCTTAGTCCATATCCTAAAGCTATCCCCCCACTTAACTTGGATAACTGGATAAATGTAATAACCATAACTCTTCTACTTTTGTATGTATAAATGTAAAAAATAAACCTATCCTTTTACTTCTCTTTCATTCTCCTATTCCTAAAAAACACATTCTTCTACAAGTGATCTTCACATTCCACATTACACGCAGCGTGCAGAACAGAACTGTGGTCCCGCTTTTTAGTACCCAGCTGTTATCAAAGCCTGAACGGCTCTATATAGGCTTTGGACTTCGTAAAATTGCGAAGAAGCCTTCAAGATATCACCATCAGGTAGATACTAATTTCTTTTTCATTTTCTCATAATTTCGTAATTTTGTAATAATTCGTAATTTGTTTTTTTTTAGATCAAGTGACCGTAATTATTCATTTTCTTGTCACCTGATCTCCACTACATAAATACAAGAAAATAAAAAGTTGCTCCCGAACAGGGACGACGTGTTCTTGTTCGTCGCTTGCCGCTATATTGTGATTTCACCTCAGAATGAGAAATTAATAATTATTACAAAATTATTACGAAAATTAAAGAATTGGGAGAAAATGAAAAAGAAATATTATCTACCTGAGGGAGATGTCATTAAGGCCTCTTTGCATCTGCACAAAGCACAAAGTCTGAAGCCTATATAGAGCCGTTCAGGCTTTGTTGATAACAGCAGGGTACTAAAAGTGGGACCACAGTTCTGTTCTGTATGCTGCTTGTATTGTGTCCAATGAAGATCACTTATGAAAGACTAGGTTTTTTAGGAATAGAGATAAGAGAGGAGAATAAAAGAGAAGTAAAAGGATAGGTTTATTTTACACATATATACAAACAATAGTGGAAGAGTTATAGTTAATTGCATTCAATCAGTTATCCGAATTATGTAATGGGATAGCTTTATGATTTACGATTAGAAAAACGGATAGCATACACCAGTACTAGGTGAAGTATGATTCCTTTGGTATTTTATCTAAGTTAATCAAATTTATTATTTTATTATTATATCTGTGAGGATGTTCTGGATACAGGAAGTATACACAGGGGAACAACCACAACGGAGACAGGGTAAATTGTTATGGGGGTTGTAAACCCACAAATGGTAACTAGTTGGGATAATAGTCACGAGGTGACTTAATCATAATTTAGAGGAGAATTTTAACTCAAGCTTAAGATTTCCTATGATTTAGACTTGAGGGGAATTTGATCCAACAGTTAAAATTGAATCCAGGAACAATAAGACTTGACCCAAGACAAAGATTGGATCCAGGAAGATCCTTCTAGAACTTGACCTAACATTAAGACTGTCTGTTGGTCAATCTGGGACCTCAAAATAAGACCTTGTCTGAACTAAAACTAAGCCAAGACAGAAAACCTATAAAAATATAGGTAAAATTAGGTTTGAAAGTTAAGATATTTTATTTAATTTTAATTATGACCATTTAGTATATAAGTTATTTAAATATTAAAATAAGAGAGAGATCTTACCCTAACGATAAGAACGTCGGTGAGGGGTCTTGATTAAATGAATCAAGAGAAGTGACGTTCTGAACTAGCAGGGGAATCTGAGAATTTTGCTGTATTATTCTCATTATTTTGTTGATTAGTTATATTAACTACCATTTTAATGTTATAACTATTTCACCAAAGTCAAGAATATGAAAGAATACGAACTACTGACCTGTGATTAATTACATCCCAATGTATATGTACATCAATATTTCATACATTCGTAGGCACGTCAGTATTAAGGTAATGGCAATGATCAACATGCACTTTGTCTACTTTGAAAAGCAACTTGTTTCACCTTTGGTCATAAAGTATTGTTATAAATTATGAAATCAGAAAAAGTTATTACTTATGACCATGAGAAGGACTGTAAGAAGATAGAGATATTATTTTAGTAATCCGTATAGAAACCAAGAGTACAGAATAAACAAACAAAAAATATATTTACTTAGGATGCAGTTAACTTTTAATACTAATGGCCTTCTTATTCCGGGTTACGGAGTAAGTGTCCATTCTGGTATTTTTACCATACCAACCACACTAAGTTCTAATCATTAATATAAACATATGACTAAGTGAATTTTGACCTGGACTCCACAATCACCTCTACATATATATATATATATATATAAATATATATATTATATATATTTATTATTTTATATATTATATATATTATAATCTATAGCTATATCGTATATATATATGTATAACTTATATATAAATTACTATATATAATATAGTATAATATTATATATTATATAATATATATATTATATATATATGTTATATATATATATATATGATATATATATAATATATATATATATATTAGTATACTCATTTTTGCTTAAGTAATGTAACGACATTCCAGTGCCTAAATGGTTCATCCTTTCGTATTTGGCGCTTCATCGTCGCACCACTCATCCTCCAGACATTTAGAGACAACCACTTTTATTCACACACACCAACCACAACACATATATATAAGTATATATATATAGTATATATATATAATATAATAATTATATTATTATATACTATATATATATATATTATATACTATATATTATTAGTATATATTATTTATATAATATATATATATATAGCTTAATATATATATATTATATAATATATATTTTTATGATATTATATATATATTATATAATTATAATATATATATATTAAGTAGTATAAATATATATATATTATATGATATATATTATACTTATATAATATATATATATATATATAATACTATATATATATTATATAATATATATATATATATATTATATATAAGTTATATATATTATATATATATATTATATATAGTTATATATAGTTATATATATATATATAGTATATATATATTTATATTACTACTTATATCCACACCCTCTCTCTAGACAAATGTTCAGACATCCTTTCTCTATATCCCTTCGTGTGGGGAGAAAAATTCCCACATTGTATGTCTGCGTGTCGTAGAGGGACTAAGGGCGGTGTAGTTAAGATGGCTGCCCACTACCCTTTTCTTTTGCCAGGAATGTTAATGAATGCTCGGAGAAGGTCGTGATCGAAGTAAGCGGCCTTCTATCTTTCGGCGAAATGTATGAATCGTATGGGTACAATGAATGTCAGTTTTATATTCGTTGATGAGAAGAAGGAGAAAGGTGATGGATGTAAGTTTAGAAAGGGCAAATTTGATTTGCTCGATGTAACTAAAACAAGATGAAAGGAAACAGTGAAAATGAGGGGTGTGGTGTGTGAAATGTGTTTTTGTTGGTGTGGAAAGGAATGAGAGGGGGATAGGGGAGGATTTGTCATTCTGATGAGTGCTTGTGGTAGAGAGCTATGGTAGATTTGTGTGTGTGAGTGAGTACTAAATTCTAAAGGTTAAATTTAAGTCTTGAAAAGGTCAGAATTTGTGTGGTTGCGATATGATCCAATTGAGGGTAATGTTGAAAAGTTGCCATTTTTCTGGTATAATCTCATGATGTTTTGAATGGGGTGAGTAGGAGATTCGGTTCATTTGGCCACATATCTGCCACAAGGATTTTTTTTTTAAACAGGAATGTCCCCACAACTCACGGGCAGAGCCTATTCAACGGAGGGGGTGTAGTACGCTCAAAAGTTCACCCTCCAGCACAAATTAAGCAGATGAGCACAGACGAGGGCTTCAAAGTGAGGAGATTAAATTCAGCTGAGAAATACAGAGGTGGAAGAGAATTCCAAAGAACGAGGTGGTGGGAAGAGGAAGCACACATTAAACTAGCTGGAGTTTGAGGGCGTCGTAAGGTGGGTGTCCGCGAGTGATAAGTTCTCTCGAGACTGCGGCTGCGGACCTATAGGATAAGAATAAAGCTCCACATGTGCCGCAAAGATAGAGGGTCAAGTTACTGGAAAGTACAAAACAGTTAATAAGCCTTTTGACCTTTGCCTCGACCCTATCCCAAAAAGCCGGTTGAAACCAGAGCTCCTACAGATGTGAGAGCAGTACTTCATACAGGGCGGATGAGACCCTTGCATAATTGGAATAACTGAGAAGAGGAAAAAAATTCTTGCAGTCTAAACAAAACTCCGCAGTTAGTTTTAGCGGCTTCGCTACCTGCATGAATTTCAGGTATTTCACGAGATTTTTTTATTTATGGTTGAATGCAAGGATGTTTCTATTGTCAACAGGAGAGACGGAGAACCGTCGAAAAAGATAGGAAAGTTGAAGGTGTTTTGAGAAGGAGATTTAAAGAAGTTGAGTTTTAAGAATTAATTTCACAAGATGCAGACGACCCCATCCGGAAATTCTACCCAGATCAGAGAAATAATTTTTTCAGAAAGCTTTAAGGACGAAAGCATTCTAAGAAGTAAAACAGGACAACATTAAGTCCAAGGAGGAGAAGTAGAGGGAGAGGTCATAAAAAAGTGGATAGAAGTTATGAGATTATGGGGTAAACAATCCCCGCATTAGAATCAAACGAAGATATGACTGGACTCTTCGGGATACGTAGTCAGTGAACAAAAAGAAGAGTCGCCCCATTAAAAACAAGCCGACATTAAGCGATTTGAAGAAAGCTGCGAGATTGAAAAGCAAGCAAAAAGAAGGAAGCCAAAGGAGGGGAGCTTGGAGAGGAGTGGCGAGTGCCATACTCGGTCAATGCTTTGTATATGTCAAGCGCCAACACGCAAGTCTCCCAAACTTTGATTTAAAAAACAATAAATCTGTTAGATAGGAAAGTATCATCGCCAGTAGATCTACCTCGAGCGCCGAAAGCCGTTCTGGCGATCGGAATGAGATTCCAGATCTAAGAACTGAGAGTTGAGAAGGGTTGCAAAGATCTTAGATAGAATGCAAGTGAGAGGCTATAGGGCGATAGTTAAATTATCAGAGCGGCTTCCTTTTTCTTCGGAATAGGTTTGACATGTGCGAGCTTCCAACACTGGAGGGGAAAGTGTAGTAATTGAGACATGAGAGAGTATAGAAGTTGTAACAGGGGGGGGATGCCAGATGAGCACACTCCTCAAAACTTGGGGAGGAATGCCATGCGGGCCACCCTTTCTAACGTTCATAAATTTCAGGGGCCCATGCACGATCAATGTAATCACAGGCAAAGGTATAGGAAACTGAGAGGAGAAGGAGTTAGGAAGGGGAATGCCAGAATCGTCCCAGGTTGAGTTAGAGGAAATAGGAGGTCGAAGAGATTGGCCTTTTTAGTTTGGAGAATTAAGCAACAGAATCATCAGATGAAATAGATGAGGAAAGGCAGATTTACAAAAGTTGCTAGAGATGTTTTTGGCAGAAGCCAGAAAGATTTGTAGTAGGAGAACAAGGAAGTTAGCGCCTTTGGTCTTGATGAAAGTTTCCTCTTTTGCTTGTATCGAAGAGTATCCACTGCATAGATTTATAGCTGAATAAAACTTAGCCGAGAGTGATAGAGAACGCAGAACTTTTCGCCCCGATACCATGTCTCTAGCCTGAATGGCCAGAGAAAGCCAGGTTGCACATTGGGCAACTGCCGGGGAGCTGCCCACCTCCCACCCGGGCTGGGCTTTTTATACAAAAAACCCGGGCAAAATGAAAGGTGGGTTTTATAAAAAAAAAAAAATTATACATATATATTGATTATAATTAATTAAGAACTGAGATAAAGAAACAAAAGTATATTAAGACATTAAGCATGCCACAGTAAAGAAAAAGGTATAGTCATAATGGTGATTTAATTTTCCTGGCATTCAATGGGATTTCTTTTCTAATAGGGACCATAGTAGTTCAGTATTTAATAAATTGTATACTCGATAACTTTTTTTGAGCCAGATGGTCCATGAACTACAAGGACACGATGGCACTATTAGACTTAATATTAACTAACGATGAAAATATGGAGGTTGAGTTGAGGAGAATTTAGGACTAGTGACCATAATATAATTAAGATTTAAATGAATGTGATATTTGGGCCCAAATTGGCAAGTTAATAAAAAGGATCTTAGATTTCCGATATGTTACCAAATTCGAGACATGCTTAGTATAGCTGACTGGAATAAGAGTTTTAAGAAACAAATGTTTTACTATGTGGGAACATTTTAAAGCAAATTTAATGAATATTCCGTCAGTATTATGTTTTAAAAAATAAACCCATTAGGGTGGCAAAGAGAAACCTGTTTGGTGGAATCGAGAGATAAGTTAAGAAAATTTATGAAAATAAGCTTAGATGTTTTAAAAATTTTCAAGGGTAGTAATAGGGGAAGATGATTTAGAAATTATAGGAAAAATAGAATAAGAGAGGCAAAGAGAGAGGCAGAAATTAATTTAGAAGAATAAATTTGGAACTGAAGAAGTTTTTTAGCTTATAAATTTAAAGTAAGAATAGGACAATTGGTCCAATTAAAATTGATGAAAATTTAGTGAATTCAGATAAGGAGTTGGTCAACTTTTCAATGCTTATTTGCTTCAGTGTTTACTGAGGAAAGATTAGATAATTAGGATGAAACTAATAGTTCTTGTATGCATGTAAAAAATAGACTTACAGAATTTGAATTTGAAGTAAAAGATATTAAACGTTTTTTAGACCATATTGATCCAGGTAAGCTGCAGGGCCTGATGGGATATATGGTAGAATTCTGAAAGAGGGTAGTACCAGCATGGCAAAGGCACTGTATTTGATTTTTAACGCGATCTATAACATTTGGGTGAGGTACAGATGACTGGAAACAGCATATTTTGTGCCTATTTTTATAAGAAAGGTAGTAAGGAAGATTTGGAAATTATAGGGCAGTTAGCTTAACATCTCTGTTGTAAAGGTTCTGGAACCGTTACTGAAGGTCAGAAAAAGAACATTTCATCGAAGATAACCATGCTAATGTATGACTCCCAGCACGGTTTAAGAAAGTCTTAGGTCATCGTCAGAAGGCAACCAATTTAGAGATTTATGAGAAAACTAGCTGTAGCCGATGCTTTGAACCGATAACAGGCTAAAATACTAATTGTATATTTAGACTTTAGTAAAGCTTTGATAAGGTTCCGCCACATGGTGATGAAAAAGGCTTATTAGGCAATGTGAGTGTAGGTGGACGTGATACATGTTTGGATTAAAGAGTGGGTTGCGAAATGAAACAGTGTGTACAACTAATGGGAATAAATCATCATGAGAAATAGTGAGAGCAGTAGTGGTGTCCCACAAGGGTCTTAGGTGGGTGGTGGGAGGGCCAGACTGATAAGCGCATAAGTCTCATATAAATGTTTAGACCAGGGACTTATGCAAGGTTTTCAAGTTTGCAGATGATACTAAGTGGCCACCTCAGTTAGAAAGTGAAGGAATAGCAGTAAAGATTCTAAAGGATGTAGATAAACTTCTTGGGTGGGCAGATAAGTGGCAAATGAATTTTAATTGTAAAGAAGTGTAAGGTTCTTCACTAGTTACTCAAAATACAAAGTTTTAACACGATATGAATGGGGATTCGGCTTGAGTCTGTGGCCAAGAAAAAGATTTATGGTGTGATTATAAGCAGTAATTTGAAAGTAGCTTAAGTTTTTGGAAGCTAGGAATAAAGCAAATAATGATTGGCATAATAATGCGAAATTCTGTACATGACCCACGATGTAATAAGTAAACTAGTATAATAAGCTATGTAGGCCAGTAATAAGAGTATTGTGCACAAGTTTGGGCCTTATATTTAAAGACAGTAGATATGCTAAGAGAGAGTGCAACATAGAGCAGAAGGATGATTTTTGGTTTTGAGGGTAAGAGTATGAGGAGAGGCTGAAGGAGTTTGGAATGTTTTCTGTAGAAAGGGATTTCTGAGAGGGGACATGATACAAGTTAACCAAAATATTTAATCTATTGATAATACAGAGCCAATAAATTTTTCATAGTAGAAGATGGACAGGTGACCAGGGGGCATAATAGGAAAATTAAGAAAAAAGCATCCATCTTGATATAGAGAAAGATGTTGTGTAATGTGAGAAAGGTGTGTTACATTTTTGGAAATGGTCTGCCATAGGAAGGTTGTTTTGAGTGTGACTCGATTGCAACATTTTAAGAAGGGTTGGATACGTTTATGGAATGTTGGGTATCATATAATAATTGACGAAGCAAATTGGGGGGTTTTTAGTTATAAGTCAGACTTATAATGTTAGATCGGCATGTGTGAGCCCTAACGTAGTTATTAACGGCTGTGGATGGTTTGGGTATTATATATATTATATATATATTAATATATAATTATATATATATATAATATATATAATTATATATATATCTATATAATAATATATATAAGTTATCATTATTTTTGACTAAGCCAAAATTGGTAGGTTTTTAGTTACAGTAATTTGACAAGATCTAGGGTGCTTTGTGGATTCTGCATGAGCAAATGTTGGGTTGTGGTTGGACATCTTCATAGGCCCAATGTGGCTTCCTTACTGTCTCTATATCTTAATGTCCTTAATACTGTAATCTCTTAACCCTAATTTGCCTGGATTTGTTTCGGTTTACATTTTTAGGAGAAACCGAGAAACAGCTGGTTTCCTTCTTCTTCTTTTCATATATCCAACTGTCAAACACACTCACAAAGACACAAACATACACATTATAATTATATATATAGTATATATACTATATAATATATATTATAATATATTATATATTAATATATTATATATATAATCTATATATATTATATATAATATTATATATATAATATATATACTATTATAGGCCAGCTCCCAGAGCGTC